>CM029598.1:33725640-34039899 GCA_017311375.1 Mytilus coruscus | reverse complement strand
TGAAATTTTGACAATTTTTTTTTTCTGGAAGATCATATGTGATTATCTCATCAAAACTTTGTCATACAATGTCATATCTGGTTCAAACTTTGATATGTCACTATGTGTTTATCAAGAAGAGGAAAAGCCTATTGATTTTTAGTTTTCCACATCAAAGATCAAGGTCATAGTGCCACTGTGGCTATAAATAGACTGTAATTTGAACAAATTTTTTGGATTATATTTCTTGAACAAAATACATACATTGTATCTTAATCAAACTTTTGTCATAAATGTATCATTATGGAGAGAAAGAACCTGACTAGTTTGGAGCTCACAAGGTCAAAGGTCAAGGTCATGATAGCTATAGAAAGACTGAAAGTTCAAGACAAATTTTTCATTTATGAGTGATATTTCTTCAACAGTTTGTCATATCTTGACCAAACTTGGGTCATATATGTGTTATACATGTTATATGGATAGGAGAAATCCTATAGATGTGGGGCTTACGAGGTCAAAGGTCAAGGTCAGAGTGGCCATAGACTGAAATTTTGACAATATTTCGTTTCTAAATGAGATCTAACAGTTTTTCATATCTTTTCCAAGCTGTGATGATATATGTTTATTTAATTGGTAGAGGAAGAACCCTATATATTTTAGGGTTTCAAAATCTAAGGTCAAGGTCACAGTTATACAAGAAAATTGTCGTGGTGAGTCTCAAGCATTCATGCTTATTTTACAAGAGGCACCTTGGCAACTAAATATCACTTGCAACTGTTTACTTTAAAATATTTTAATCAGTTTTGAGTCTAAAAATACTTTATGGCCAAAGTAATATAAAAAGCAATTCTGTCAGTACACATCAATTGTGATCGAAACTCGGCTAATATACCTATGGTGCTTTTGTAATGATTTTATTTTATTTTAGCCAATAAAAAGTCTACATATAATTTATTATTTTTCCAGTAAAATTTTGCTTTATAATACATTTTATATGATAATCTTTTTGGAGACTAAATTATGTATATGGAAGGAAAAGGGGGAGTAACTCTTTCTGTACAATATATGTAACTTGTAGGTAGGTAAAAATAAATACCCACGCATATTAATACAGCTCCAAAGACATACAATGTAAAAGAAATATGTATCTTACATTTATGTTGACAAATCTGCAAATTTAAATACCTGCGACCTTTGTGGAGTACAGGAAACACTGAAAATATGTACCCGCTAATAAAAGTACAATTTCAGTAACTGTTTTTCAGGTGAATCATGTAAATTACATATATGTAGGACTCTAAAGTGCGATGGGTACGCTAAAGTACGATGGTCACACTGTGCGATGGTCTGCGCTAAAGTCATGCCTACATACGCTAAAGTGCGATGGTCCGCGAAAGTATAGACGTAAGAAACGTAGTTGGATTATGACATTAACAGTAGTTTATACAAACCAAAAATGAACATGCCGGAAGATAAATTAAGATATTTGATTAACAACTTTTAAACCAAATGTCCATGACTTAATTAATTTAAACCTAACTGTGCTTTGTCGGCTGCAGCAAATGTGGTTTCTTTTCGGGTGCTGGAAGAAGGACTTGTATCCTGCAGTCGACCATTTTACTATATAGATACAAAAGTATATGCAAAAGTATCCTGTATCCTGCATCTATTGGAAGCTAACGGATACATTTGAATCATTGTTTATGTTGCAGTCCCTGTTAAGATATTGTCGATTTTATTGAAAAGTAACGTCGGTTAAATAAAGGTACATGTTTTCATGCGTAAATTATAAATTGTCGGCTAAAACATTAGTTTGTACATTGTAGGAAAATATAACATGTATTTGTACTCGCTACGAAAAAGGAGAGAGCTCAGCGAACATCGCATTTCTCTCTCATTTAAATTAAAGCTTAAACAAATAAATGTTACACAATGAACGCAGTGGCGGATCCAGGGGGTTCCGGGGGTTGGAACCCCCCCTTTTTTTTTGATGATCAATGCATTTGAATGGGGACATATAGTTGGAACCCCCCTTTATCCTGGGTTGGGAACCTCCCCTTTTAAAAATGGCTGGATCCGCCCCTGGAACGAATTTTGAATTTGTAATTTACAATGACGACTTTAAGGGGAGGTGTTCAGATTAGTGATAGACTGTGTGAACGGCAAGCTACACCAATTATCCAAATATTTAATACACCCGAATTGTTAAAAATCATTTACAGGAAATATAGTATTTTGTGACACCTAAATGACCTTTTTAGCAATTATTACGTGGTCGGTCTTTTAAATTTAGAAACAATCACTTAAGCCTACCGGTAAATTATAAAGCCTATCACATATCTTATACCTTAGCATACTAGCTTTTGCAAATAGACTTTTTTTTAACATCCATGTACTTTAAAGTTTTAAGCCCTTTAACATTACCATTTTGGTCCATCGCACTTTAGCGTGATATACCACGTACTTTAGCAAACAAACAAAGATCGCACTTTAGAGTGAGACACCATCATACTTTAGCGTAGACCATCGCACTTTAGCGTGACCATCGCAATTTAGAGTACCATCGCACTTTAGAGTCCTGCATATATATGCTTGTTAAGTAAATTCTGATTCGAATCATGGCACACTACTTTGACCATGATGCTGACGTAAAGTAAATTCTGATTTGAATCATGGCACACTACTTTGACCATGATGCTGACTTATAAGTTATAAACCATGCCGCTGGGCCATGGTAAAATAGGTCTTGGTCTGCCCCACCCTGTGATATATAGTGATCCTTCTAAACCACTGGATGGATTTCAGTGAAACTTTCTCAGAATCTTAATTTCATAATGCCATTTTGCACCTCCTTTTAAGATTTTGATTCAACTGATTTTTTTGGAGGGGTTACATGTATCTTATAGTGAGCTACTAGTTTGTTCATAGAATATTTATTTTATTATAATACTATGTCACTGCTTACAGATAATAAACAATTGTTCGCCATCTATGGTCGTATAATACTGCACTTTTCAAAGCTCTTTATTGATTGAGCTTTCTGCATTCTTAATTTTTCCCTTGTTGACATTGTTAATCATGCATCACTGATGAAGTTTCTCAAGAAGCCTATGATTTATAGCTCTTTCATATTTTTTTTCAGATTTGTAAGATCAACTATTAGAGAGTTTATGATCGCTGTCCAGACACTTACTAGAAAATGTGAAGAGTACAGAACACATTTGAAAAAAACAATATATGAAGGAACATTTGCACATTTTATAAGTGATTTTGCTGTGTTATGCTGTTTGAAACCAGAGTGAGTTAGCTCTATACATAAATGAATCTTCAGAATACAAATGTACATACATGTATCACATGTACTTGTCTTTTACAAAGCTTTAAAGATGCTAGAAAGACTACTGTTAATCAGTAAACAAAATATTTTTAGCTCACCTGGCCCATGTGAGCTATTGCCATCACTTTGAGTCTGTTGTTCGTCCACAATTATAATACAATCTTCTCTGATGAAACTACTAAGCCAATCATAACCAAACTTACAACAATCATTAACATGATGTCTAGTTTCTAATTATACCCCCGCAAACAAAGTTTTTTTTGGGGGGGGTATATAGGAATCACTCTGTCTGTCTGTCCGTTTGTCCGTCTGTCCATAGGTCTTGTAAGCGCAACTCCTCCTAAACCTTTCAATGGATTTCAATGAAACTTTACACAAAGGAAGAACATTATATGTAGATGTGCATGAAGAAATATAATGATGATCCGAATCCTACAAGGGGAGATAACTGGACTTTAACTTTTTAAACAGTTGTTTGTGGACACTGGCCTCGTAAGCGCAACTCCTCCTTAACCGATCAATGGATCTCATTGAAACTACACAAAAGAAGATCTTTATATGTAGATATGCATGAAGAAATATAATGATGGTCCTAATGCTACTAGGGAGATAATTGGATTTTAACTCTTGAACCAATGCGGGGGTATTCTTTTGTGAGCTCACTCACAGTATTTCTAGTTTATATCTGATATGCCTGCCAAGTGACCAACATGGCCACCATGGCTAAAAATAGAACATAGGGGTAAACATGTAAACATTGGCTTATATCTTGAAAACCGTTACAGATAGGGAAAATGGAGAGGAGCAAAAATGTTTAGAATGACAAGTTCTGCCTTTTTTCTATTTAGGTCAAAATTGTAAGACGAAGTCTTATTGGAGTTATTGCCCCTAAATGACGCTTTTTCACAAATTTTACCATTTTTGGCTATTATTTCAAAAAATATAATAGATAGAAAGAAACTTTCGATGCAAAAATGTTCAGCAATAAAACATCTACAAGAAAGTCAATATGATCAAAATTGACGGACGCAGTCTTATTGGAGTTATTGCCCCTAATTGACTATTTATTAATAAATTTTACCGTTTTTGCCTATTATTTCAAAAACTATAATAGATGGAAAGAAACTTTCAAATGCAAAATTGTTCAGAAATAAAAGATCTACAAGAAAGTTAATATGACAAAAATTGACGGACAAAGTCTTATTGGAGTTATTGCCCCCAAATTAGGACTTACCACAAATTTCACCATTTTATACGACCGCAAAAATTTTTGTGGTCGTATATTGGTATGACGTCGTCGTCGTCGTCGTCGTCGTCGTAAATCCGGCGTCGTCGTCGTCGTCCGAAGACGCATTGGTTTCGCACTCTAACTTTAGTTTAAGTGAATGGATCTCTATGAAATTTTACCATAAGGTTCAATATCACAAAAGGAAGGTTGGGATTGATTTTGGGGTTATGGTACCAACAGTTAAGGAATTAGGGGCCAAAAGGGGCCAAAAATAAGCATTTTGTAACTTCCAGACATAACTTGTGTGTTAGTGCATGGATCTCTCTGACATTGTACCACAAGGTTCCATATCACAAAGGAATGCTGGGATTGATTTTGGGGTAATTGCCTCAAAATTTTAGGAATTAGGGGCCAAAAAGGGGCAAAAACAAGCATTTTCTAGTTTCATGACAATAACTTGTGTGTAAGTGTATGCATGGATCTTTCTGAAATTGTACTACAAGGTTCCATATCACAAAGGAAAGCTGGAATTGAGTTTGGGGTAATTGCCTGAAACGTTTAGGAATTAGGGGCCAAAAGGGCCAAAATAAGCATTTTCTAGTTTCCAGACAATAACTTGTGTTCAAGTGTATGGATCTCTCTGAAATTGTACTGCAAGGTACCATACCTCAAAGGAAGGCTTGGGTTGAGTTTTGGGGTGATGAATCATAAGGGGTTCAAAAATTTGGGGGTGGGGGGTTCTTTTTCCTTTTTTTCTTTAAAATTTTCCATTTTAAGTTGGTTATTTCTGATTTATATTTAAAAGCAAATAATAATGATATGGCAGGAGATACACACCTAACAGGATGTGTAAATTATTATATAATAAGTATTGTGCAATAGCAAGAAATTTTCAATTGCACAGTATTGCAAATAGCAAGAAATCTTCAATTGCACAGTATTGCGCAATAGCAAGAAATATCCAATAGCACAATATTGCGCAAAAGCAAGAAATTGTCAATTGTACAGTATTGCGCAATAGCAAGAAATATTCAATTGCACAGTATTGCGCGATTGCAAGAAATATTCAATTGCACAGTATTGTGCAAAAGAAGATACTTTGTATAAATTGCTTATTTCTTAACCAATTTCAATGGGGTTTTATTCTTGAACTCTTGGGGTTCTTTAATATGCTGAATCTAATCGTGTATTAAGTTTTTGGATTTTGGGCCCCGTTTTTAGGTCCACATTGAGGTCCAAAGGGTCCAAAATTAAACTTTGTTTGATTTCATCAAAAATTGAATTATTGGGGTTCTTTGATATGCCGAATCTAACGGTGTATTTAGATTCTTAATTTTTGGTCCCGTTTTCAAATTGGTCTACATTAAGGTCCAAATGGTCCAAAATTAAACTTAGTTTGATTTTAACAAAAATTGAATTCTTAGGGTTCTTTGATATGCTGAATCTAAACATGTATTTAGATTTTTGATTATGGGCCCAGTTTTCAAGTTGGTCCAAATCGGGGTCCAAAATTAAACTTTGTTTGATTTCAACAAAAATTGAATATATGGTGTTCTTTGATATGCTGAATCTAACCATGTATTTAGATTTTTGATTTTTGGGCCCTGTTATCAATTTTTTCCACATTGAGGTCAAAGGGTCCAAAATTAAACTTTGTTTGATTTCATCAAAATTGAATTATTGGGGTTCTTTGATATGTCGAATCTAACCATGTATTTAGATTCTTAATTTTTGGTCCCGTTTTCAAATTGGTCTACATTAAGGTCCAAAGGGTCCAAAATTAAACTTGGTTTGATTTTAACAAAAATTGAATTCTTAGGGTTCTTTGATATGCTGAATCTAACCATGTATTTAGATTTTGGATATTGGACCATAATAGGTGAATGTCCAATTTAAAGTTTTTAAGATAGACCACATTCATTCTGTGTCAGAAACCTATGCTGTGTCAAATATTTAATCACAATCCAAATTCAGAGCTGTATCAAGCTTGAATGTTGTGTCCATACTTGCCCCAACTGTTCAGGGTTCGACCTCTGCGGTCGTATCAAGCTGCGCCCTGCCATTCTATTGGCTATTATCATGATTATTTCAAAATAACTGTAATAGATAGAAAGAAACTTTCAAATGCAAAAATGTTTAGCAATAAAAGATCTACTATGAAATTAATATAACCAAAATTGATGGACGAAGTCTAATTGGAGTTGACAATTTTTCACAAATTTTACCGTTTTTGGCTTTTATTTCAAAAACTATAATACATTTAGATAGAAAGAAACCTTAAAGTGCAAAAATGTTCAGCAAGAAAAGTTCTACAAGGCTTTATGCCAGGTGAGTGGTTCAGGCTCCTTTGAGCATCTAGTTTTCTGACCTGATTTTCATGGGATCATTTTTAAATGGCCGCAAAATATTGTGGTCATACATTGGTATTGCCCCTGTCCGTTGTCGTTGGTATAAGTGGTCACTTCTGGACTATAACTTGAGTAATCTTTGCTCAATTTTTATGAAATTTTAACATATGTTTGGTAACCATAATACAGTTTGGGATCGTTTTTGGAGGTACTGTCCCTTCAGTCATGGTCTCTGAAATAGGGGCCAAAAAGGGCAAAAAAAGGTGTCATTATTGATGTGGAGCATTTATTTCTTGTCCAATTTCGATGGGATTTTTTCAAAATGATCCTTGTGAAATTTTGCATTCATAGAGGTACAACAGATCATTTTTAGCTCACCTGGCCTAAAAGGTCAAGTGAGCTTTTCTCATCACTTGGCGTCCGGCGTCTGTCGTCCGTCGTCGTCGTTAACTTTTACAAAAATCTTCTCCTCTGAAACTACTAGACCAAATTTAACCAAACTTGGCCACAATTATTATTTGGGTATCTAGTTTAAAAAAAATGTCCGACGACCCCGCCTGCCAACCAACATGGCTGCCATGGCTAAAAATAGAACATAGGGGTAAAATGCAGTTTTTGGCTTATATCTCTGAAGGTAAAGCATTTAGAGCAAATCTGACATGGGGGTAAAAATGTTCATCAGGTTGAGATCTATCTGCCCTGAAATTTTCAGATGAATCAGACAACCCGTTGTTGGGTTGCTGGCCCTGAATTAGTAATATTAAGGAAATTTTGCAGTTTTTGGTTATTATCTTGAATATTATTATAGATAAAGATAAACTGTAAACAGCAATAATGTTCAGCAAAGTAAGATCTACAAATCAGTTTGTATGACCAAAATTGTCAATTGAACCCTTAAGGAGTTATTGCCCTTTAAAATCAATTTTTAACAATTTTTCGTAAATTTTTGTAATCTTTTACAAAAATCTTCTCCTCTGAAACTACTGAGACAAATTTAACCAAACTTGGCCACAATCATCATTAGGGTATTTAGTTTAAAAAATGTGTCTGATGACCCGCCTGCCAACCAACATGGCCGACATGGCTAAAAATAGAACATAGGGGTAAAATGCAGTTTTTGGCTTATAACTCTGAAACTAAAGCAAAAGTATAATGGTTGCATTATTTTATGCATCAATTGTAAACAAAAATATCAGGTGAGAGACACAGGCTTCTTGGAGCCTCTAGTTTAAATGAATTACCGTTTCCAAGCTACAATGTATAATTGGAACCAGACTCAAAAAATGAACTGTCTTATTTCTTGTCCAGTTTCGATGGGGCTTGTTTCTGTGTATTCCTTATAAAATTTCCAACATTCTTTCTTGATCAAATTTGAGCTAGGTCTTATGGTTTCTGAGCTTTAAGGGGTTAAAAGGGGCCAAAATGGTCAATTTCTAATTTCTCATAGAATCTTTATTTTTCATTCGATTTTGTTTCTGTTTTTTGCTCACCTGGCCCAAAGAGCCAAGTGAGCTTTTTCTCATCACTGTGTGTCCGTCGTCTGTCCGTTAACTATTACAAAAATCTTCTCTGATGAAACTACATGGCCAATTGTAATGATTGTAACTAAACTTGGCCACAATCATCGGATCCCCAGGGTATATAGTTTAAAAATTGTGTTTGGTGCTCTTGTCTAGCAAAAAACATGGCCTCCATAGCTAAAAATAGAACACAAGGCTAAAATGCCAATATTGACTTATATCTTGAAAACTATTACAAATAGAGAAAATCTGACAAGGGCAAAAATGTTCAAAATGACAAGATTTACCTTTTTTCTATTTAGGTAAAAAATGTTAGACGACATCTAAAAGGAGTTATTGCCCATTAATGATGATTTTTCATAAATTTACAGTTTTTGACTATTATTTCAATAATTATAATAGATAGAAAGAAACTTTTTATGGCAAAAATGTTCTGCAAGAAACATGAGAAAAGATCTATAAAAAATATTTATGACCAAGATCGTCAGATAAATCCTTGTTGGAGTTATTGCCCTTAAATGAAGATTTTGGACAAATTTTACAGTTTTTGGCTACTATTATGTCTCCCCTTCAAGGAAAGGAGTCATATTGTTTTACCAAGAATTCTTCTCGTTCTTATTCTTGCCTTTCTTCTCAACATTTAGTTTTCCACACTTTTTTCCCACATGCTTGCAGGTATTGAGCTGATTTTTGGTATGTGAGTCTACCTTGATGAGTTACAGATCAAGTTTATGTTTCGTTCCGCTCCGATTAATTTTGACTGAATCACAGCCCTTGAACTTTGAAAATCTGTAAACAGGTTTTCCACACTTTTTTCAAAACGCTTACAGATATGAAGCTATTTTTTTGTGTATGAGTTTACCTAGATGAGTAACAGATCAAGTTTGCATTTTGTTTCACTCAGATGATTTTTTACAGAATTATGACCTTGAACTGTGACCTTTGACCTTGAACATTATTTCTTAGGTTACTCAAAAACTATAATATATATAGAGAATCAGATTACAGGAAAATGTTAGGTATAACAATATGCATTGAATGATATATAAGGTGAATGCCCCTGGGTCATCCCCACCCTCCCCATTTTCAATATGTTTGAATAACTTGAAAAACGCTTGAGATCCCCACCCCTATTTCTCGTTCACTATGACAAGGTGCATTAAATGTTGTAAATGGTTAGTTCACCGGGGGTCATCCTCTCTATTTTCAAAATGATTGAATAACTTGTAAAGGCTTGAGATCCCCACACCTAAACCATATATTTTCTTGTTCCTCACAACAAGGCACATTGAATGGTGTAAGTAGTTAGTTCCTGGGGTCAACCCCACCCCTTTATTCTTAAAATAATTGAATAACTTGAAAACGCTTGTGATCCCCACCCCTAAACCATATATTTTGTTGTTCCTCACAACAAGGGGCATTTGATGGTGTAAGTAGTTAGTTCCCCAGGGGCCATCCCCACCCCTCCATTTTCAAAATGATTTATTAACTTTTGTGTAAACGCTTGAGATCCCCACCCCTAAACCATATAGATTCTTGTTCCTCTCAACAAGGCACATTGAATGGTAGTAAGTTTCTCGGGGATCAACCCCAACCCTTATTTTCAAAATGATTGAATGACTTGAAAAGCTTGAGATCCCCACCTCTAAACCATATATTTTCTTGTTCCCCATAACAAGGTGCATTAAATGGGTAAATTGTTAGTTTCCCGGGGGTCATCCCCACCCCTCCATTTTCAAAATTATTGAATATCTTAACGCTTGAGATCCCCACCCCTAAACCATACATTTTCTTGTTCCTCACAACATGGCGCATTGAATGGTGTAAGTAGTTAGTTTCACAGAGGTCAACCCCACCCCTTTTTAGGGCCCCATGTGAGCTTATGCCATCACTTGGCGTCCGTCCTCGTCTGTCGTCATCGTCGTAAACTATTTCAAGAATCTTCTCCTCTGAAACTACTGTGCCAAATACCTTCAAACTTTAACTGAATGTTCCTTAGGGTATCTAGTTTATAAACTTTATCCGAAGTTTTGATCCATCAACAAACATGGCCGCCATGGCTAAAAATAAAACATAGGGGTCAAATGCAGTTTTTGGCTTATATCTCAAAAACTAAAGCATTAAGAGTAAATCTGACATGGGGTAAAAATGTTTTATAGGTCAAGATCTATCAGCACTGAAATTTTCAGACGAACCGAACAAGCCATTGCTGGGTTGCTGCCACTAAATTGGTAATTTCAAGGAAATTTTGCAGTTTTTGGTTATTATCTTGAATATTATTGAAGATAAAGATAAAATGTAAACAGCAAAAATGTTCAGCAAAGTAAGATCTACAAAAAAGTTAATATTACCAAAATTGTCAATTGACCCCTTAAGGAGTTATTGCCCTTTAAAGACAATTTTACACAATTTGTTCATCATGTTTGCTAACATTTAAAAATCTTCTCCTCTGAAACTACTGGGCCTAATACTTCTAAACTTTAACTGAATGTTCCTTAGGGTAACTGGTTTATAAATTATATCTGAAGTTTTGATCCATTAACAAACATGGCCGCCATGGCTAAAAATAGAACATAGGGGTCAAATGCAGTTTTTGGCTTTTATCTCAAAAACTATAGCAGTAAGAGCAAAAGTGACGGAGTTAAAGTGATGAATAAGTCAAGATCTATCTGCTATGAAATTTTTAGACCAATTGGACCACCCATTGTAGGGTTGCTGTCCGAAATAGTTTATTTTTATGAAATTTTACTGTTTTTGGTTATTATCTCTAATATTATAATAGATAGAAAGTGTAAATGGCAAAAATGTTCAGCTAAGTAGGATCTACAAATAAGTCAAATGATCAAAATAGTCAATTGACTCCTTAAGGAGTTATTGTCCTTGAAACGTTTTTTTTTTACATTTTTTGTTAAAGTCTAATTACTTTTTAAAAAATCTTCTTCTCTGAAACTACTTGGCCAAATACTTAAAACTTTAATTGAATGTTCCTAAGGGTATCTAGTTTATAGATTGTAGTCGGGGATTTGATCCATTCAAAAACATGGCGGCAGTTTCTAAAAATAGAACTTAGGTGTCAAATGAAGTTTTTGGCTTTCATCTCAAAAACTAAGGCAGAAAGAGCAAAACTGACATAGGTGAAAGTGTTAAACAGGTTTAGATCTACCTGTCAAGTAATCTTCAGACCAACAGGACAACTTATTGTTGGGTTACTGTCCAGAAATAGTTAATTTTTAGGAAAGTTTACAGTTTTGGGTTATGTATTATCTTTAATATTATTATAGAAAGAGAGAAAGTGTAAATGACAAAATTGTTCAGCAAAGTAAGATCTACAAATAAGTCAAATGCATGAAACTGAAATTACAGGTGAGCGATATATCAGGCTCTCATGAGCCTCTTGTTTTTAAAATGATTGATTTCATTCCATTTCTTTGAGATTAATGGATTTACAGCCCTTTGCTTAGAAAATTTATTACGATAACAGGTTTTCCAGAATTTTTTTTTCTGAAGATTATAAAGGCATTGATTTTTCCAGTTAAGTCGACCTATACATTTAGTCATTGTTATAGTTTTAAATCAACTATTCATTTCATTCTGCATCGATGACTTTAGAAGGAAATGTATCCCTCTATCTTCAAACTTTTTCCCTACATTATCACTTTTACTGTTCAAGAGTTATGCCCCTTTACAAATGGACAAATTGCTGAATTTTTTGTTTCAGTTTTCTAACTTAAGTTTGCCTCAACCAAATGTTATGAAACTTATACACAATGCTTATTACCACAAAATTCAGATCAAGTATGAATTTGGGTAGTGCATGTAGTGTCACTTTTACCGTTCTTGAGTAATGTCCCTTTATAACGTCATATGCATACGGGGCATCATCTGTGTCCCATGGACACATTCTCCATTTATTTCTATTTAGGTCAATATTGACAGACAATGTCTTATAGGAGTTGTTACCCTTTAAATGATGATTCTTCACAAATTTTATGGTTTTTATACGACCGCAAAAATTTTTGTGGTCGATATTGGTATGACGTTGGCGTCGTCGTCGTCGTCGTCGTCGTCGTCGTCGTCGGCGTCGTCGTCGTCGTCGTCGTCGTCGTCGTCCGAAGACACATTGGTTTTCGCACTCTAACTTTAGTTTAAGTAAATGGATCTCTAGGAAATTTTACCATAAGGTTCAATACCACAAAACGAAGGTTGGGATTGATTTTGGGGGTTTTGGTACCAACAGTTAAGGAATTAGGGGCCAAAAGGGGCCAAAATAAGCATTTTGTAACTTCCAGACAATAACTTGTGTGTAAGTGTATGGATCTCTCTGACATTGTACCACAAGGTTCCATATCACAAAGGAATGCTGGGATTGATTTTGGGGGTAATTGCCTCAAAATTTTAGGAATTAGGGGCCAAAAAAGGGGCAAAAAATAAGCATTTTTCTAGTTTCAGGACAATAACTTATGTGTAAGTGTATGGATCTTTCTGAAATTGTACTACAAGGTTCCATATCACAAAGGAAAGCTGGAATTGAGTTTGGGGTAATTGCCTAAACGTTTAGGAATTAGGGGCCAAAAAGGGGCCAAAAATAAGCATTTTTCTAGTTTCCAGACAATAACTTGTGTTTAAGTGTATGGATCTCTCTGAAATTGTACTGCAAGGTACCATACCTCATTGAAGGCTGGGATTGAGTTTGGGGGTGATGAATCATAAGGGGGTTCAAAAAATTGGGGGAGGGGATTTTTTTTCCCCCCTTTTTCTTCCTTTTCTTCCTTTTTTTTTTCTTTAAAATTTTCCATTTTAAGTTGGTTATTTCTGATTTATATTTAAAAGCAAATAATAATGATATGGCAGGAGATACACACCAAACAGGATGTGTAAATTATTATATAATAAGTATTGTGCAATAGCAAGAAATTTTCAATTGCACAGTATTGCGCAATAGCAAGAAATCTTCAATTGCACAGTATTGCGCAATAGCAAGAAATATCCAATAGCACAATATTGCACAATAGGAAGAAATTGTCAGTTGTACAGTATTGCACAATAGCAAGAAATATTCAATTGCACAGTATTGCGCAATTGCAAGAAATATTTAATTGCACAGTATTGTGCAAAAGAAGATACTTTGTATAAATTGCTTATTTCTTGACCAATTTCAATGGGGTTTTATTCTTGAATTCTTGGGGTTCTTTAATATGCTGAATCTAACCGTGTATTAAGTTTTTGGATTTTGGGCCCGTTTTAAATTGGTCCACATTGAGGTCCAAAGGGTCCAAAATTAAACTTTGTTTGATTTCATCAAAATTGAATTATTGGGGTTCTTTGATATGCGAATCTAACCGTGTATTTAGATTCTTAATTTTGGTCCCGTTTTCTCATTAAGGTCCAAAGGGTCCAAAATTAAACTTAGTTTGATTTTAACAAAAATTGAATATTTAGGGTTCTTTGATAAGCTGAATCTAATCATGTATTTAGATTTTTGATTATGGGCCCAGTTTTCAAGTTGGTCCAAATTGGGGTCCAAAATTAAACTTTGTTTGATTTCAACAAAAATTGAATATATGGGGTTCTTTGATATGCTGAATCTTACCATGTAATTAGATTCTTAATTTTTGGTCCCGTTTTCAAATTGGTCTACATTAAGGTCCAAAGGGTCCAAAATTAAACTTAATTTGATTTTAACAAAATTGAATTCTTAGGGTTTTTGATATGCTGAATCTAAACATGTCTTTAAATTTTGATTATGGGCCCAGTTTTCAAGTTGGTCCAAATCGGGTCCAAAATTAAACTTTGTTTGATTTCAACAAAATTGAATATATTGGGTTCTTTGATATGCTGAATGTAACCATGTATTTAGATTTTTGATTTTTGGGCCCCATTATCAACTTTGTCCACATTGAGGTCAAAGGGTCCAAAATTAAACTTTGTTTGATTTCAACAAAATTGAATATATGGGGTTCTTTGATATGCTGAATCTAACGGTGTATTTAGATTCTTAATTTTTGGTCCCGTTTTCAAATTGGTATACATTAAGGTCCAAAGGGTCCAAAATTAAACTTAGTTTGATTTTAACAAAAATTGAATTCTTAGGGTTCTTTGATATGCTGAATCTAATCATGTATTTAGATTTTGATTATGGGCCCAGTTTTCAAGTTGGTCCAAATTGGGGTCCAAAATTAAACTTTGTTTGATTTCAACAAAATTGAATATATGGGGTTCTTTGATATGCTGAATCTAACCATGTATTTAGATTCTTAATTTTTGGTCCTGTTTTCAAATTGGTCTACATTAAGGTCCAAAGGGTCCAAAATTAAACTTAATTTGATTTTAACAAAATTGAATTCTTAGGGTTCTTTGATATGCTGAGTCTAAACATGTCTTTAAATTTTTGATTATGGGCCCAGTTTTCAAGTTGGTCCAAATCGGGTCCAAAATTAAACTTTGTTTGATTTCAACAAAATTGAATATATGGGGTTCTTTGATATGCTGAATCTAACCATGTATTTAGATTTTTGATTTTTGGGCCCGTTATCAACTTTGTCCACATTGAGGTCAAAGGGTCCAAAATTAAACTTTGTTTGATTTCAACAAAATTGAATATATGGGGTTCTTTGATATGCTGAATCTAACCATGTATTTAGATTTTCGATTTTGGGCCCGTTATCAACTTTGTCCACATTGAGGTCAAAAGGGTCCAAAATTAAACTTTGTTTGATTTCATCAAAATTGAACTCTTAGGGTTCTTTGATATGCTGAATCTAACGATGTATTTAGATTTTGGATATTGGACCATAATAGGTGAATGTCCAATTTAAAATTTTAAGTTCTTAGACCACATTCATTCTGTGTCAGAAACCTATGCTGTGTCAAATAGTCAATCACAATCCAAATTCAGAGCTGTATCAAGCTTGAATGTTGTGTCCATACTTGCCCCAACTGTTCAGGGTTCGACCTCTGCGGTCGTATCAAGCTGCGCCCTGCGAGCATTTTATTGGCTTTTATTTTGAAAACTATACATGCTATAAAAGATGGAAAGAAACTTTTGATTGCAAAAATGTTCAGCAAGAATAAATCTAAAAATATATACACGACTCAGATGGTCAGTCAAATACTTGTTGGAGTTATTTTGTCCTTAAAAGAGAGGCAAAAGATACCAAATGATGATTTTTCACAAATTTTATTGTTTTTGGCTATTATTTCAAAAACTTATAGACAGAAAGAAACTTTCAATTACAAAAGTGTTCTTAAGAGCATCTTTTTGGATAATTTTTAAATTTTAGGAAAGAATATGTGAGAAAAGAAGGCTTAAAATGCCAGGTGAGCGATTCAGGCTCCTTGGAACCTCTAGCTTTTTTCATCATGTTCCTTATAAAATTCCCCTTTCATATATAGGGATACAACAGATTTTTTGTATTTTTAACCGTTTCCTAGCTATAATGGACAAAGTTGGGTCAAACCCCCAACCTGCCCTAAATAACAAACGAACTTTTCTAATTTTTTGATGATTGTCTGACTTCAATGGCGTTTGTTTATATGGATTTCCTATGGAATTTCCAACACTCTGTTTTTGATCTCGTTTGTACTAAGTCTAGGTTTCTGAGAGGTAAGGGGCTAAATGGGCCAAAATAATCAATTTTTAATTGCTCATAGAATGTTTATTTTTTATCTGATTTTGTTTCTGTTTTTTGTCTCGCCTGCGACGAAAATTCGCGGAAGCGAGACATAGGCATGTTGATTCTGGCGGCGTCAATAATTATTAAAGTTTCTGATTAGGTCAGTTTAAGGGAAACCAGTAATGTGTCATTGATATTTGGTATGCAGTTTCATTAGGATGAGCACATCTCATTTCCATGGATATAATTTGGCCCGCCCCTCAGTCATTGTCCATTGACTCTGAAACTTATGTATTGTTTTCATGTTCAAGTTTGTGATTAGGTCAGTTTAATAAGAACCTTTTATGGTAAGTCATTGATATTTAGTATGCAGATTTATTTGCAGTTGCACATTTCATTTCCATGGAGATTATTTGGCTCCCCCTCAGTCATGGTCTGTTTACTTTGAAAATTAATACAAGTTTAAGGAGAACCACTTATGGTAAATCAAAGATGTTTGGTATGTAGTTGTATAAGCATTGGGCATTACATTTTCATGAAGATTTTTTGGGCCTGTCTCTTATGTCATGGTCTGTTGATTTTGAAAATTAATTTCAGTTAAAAGGGAACCACTTATAATAAATCAATGACATATTGTACACAATTATATAATCATTTGCCCATCTCATTTCCATTGGTATTATTTGGCCACACTCACTCTGTCATGTTAAGATTCAAATTACGAAATTTATTGTTATACTATCCAAAGTATACAGCAGGCGAGACATATCTCTGTGTCAACAGTTTATTTTTTCTTAATCAGGGATGATTCCAGGTGTTTTCAAATGGGTCCCTTGGCCATCAAATTGGGAATTTTATCCCAATTGGGAATTTTTTTATCATAAAATCTTAGATGAAATAACATTATTTTCCTGTAAAAAAGTTTTACACTGACTGCTGTAAAGAAGTTGTAATATTTGGAATAATCCTGGATAGGCTACTGATTATGATATATATGATTACCAGATTGCTTGACATTTAGTGGATTGAAACCAGAAAAGTTGTTTCATGAAGATCATTGCACATGATGCACTATCTTTTGAAGGCTTGCATCTTAGCTATGGTAACCTTTAACATATATAACAGCTAACATATACCACTGAAAAAAATCATCCATTGGGTAATTTTTCAACAACTGGTCATCTTTATAAATTTACCTTGATTTAAATGGATTTCAAATTGGACTGGCCAACTGTTGAATTCAGATAAGGAATTACAAAAAATTTAGTACTTAATTGACAATTTTTTGGTGATTGTTGCATGCTGTTTAATATGCAGAAGGTTGCCATAGTTTTACTTTAGTTGTTACCCTAAGAAACAGGAAATGTAAGCATTGAACCATTGTATTATAATATTTAATTATTTGGATCATCTCTATTTTTTTTTTTCTGAATTGGGAATTTATGTTCACATAAATTATTTTGGGCCCTAAACTATATAGTAGAATCATCCCTGATTATGTTCCTTATAAAATTCTGCATCCATTGGGTAACATTGAATTTTTTGGGGTTCATTTTAACGTTTCCGAGCTATGAGGGCCTAAGTGTAGCATTCCTGTCTACAGAAATTATGCATTTCATTCCCCCTGGGCTAACAGTCGGGAGGGGGCATATTGTTATACCCTGTCCATCTGTCTAATCCTAGGGTACATGATTGTGCAGAGAATTCCTTTTCTATTTTTAGCAAAGATGTTTTATTTTCTACTTAAATGTATTTATGTTTTTGGGTACATGGGGTTCATTTTAACGTTTCCGAGCTATGAGGGCCTAAGTGTAGCATTCCTGTCTACAGAAATTATGCATTTCATTCCCCCTGGGCTAACAGTCGGGAGGGGGCATATTGTTATACCCCTGTCCATCTGTCTAATCCTAGGGTACATGATTGTGCAGAGAATTCCTTTTCTATTTTTTAGCAAAGATGTTTTTATTTTCTACTTAAATGTATTTATGTTTTTGGGTACATGGTGTTGTATGGGAGCCAGGATAAAGTACACATGTGTAATTTAAATGTACAATCATTTTATTGGTGTAATACATGTGTATCTACATAAAGATATACTTGTAGATGTAAAAAGATTTTATTAGGGCCAAAGACCCTAGCCTTTTCTGCCAACTAAAAAGGTCTGAACATTGATGATTGATCAAACATATTTTTGTGTATTCATATGCATATATATGTAAAAGGAGATGTGGTATGATTGCTAATGAGACAACTATCCACAAAGATCAGACATAAAAACATATCAAACAATGAAAAAAACCCACACCATATGGGAAGCATAAAAAGGCCCTGGTAGACAGAATGTGAAACAATTCAAAGTCAAACAAGAGAACAACAGTCAAATTTACATTAAAATAATAAACAACAAATATAAACACAGAGACAATGACAAACCTCTGAAATACTTGCTCCTGGCATGGGACAGGCACATAATGTATGTGGCGGGGATAAACATGTTCATGATGTTTGTGAGCACTCAACTTTAAAAAACCTTGGACAGTGTCTGATAACAACACAACATTCGAACAAACAATACAACTTAGTTGAAAACTCAATAGATCCGCACTTCACAAACACAAAATAACAAAATGACAAAATACATAGCATTTTGCTTTGTCAACTTGCTGTGCTAGCATATCTCCTCAGTTGACTACATGAATACCATGACTACAAGATTTTATATTTTAGGTGTACGCTTTATAATGCTAAAGGTGAGCCATCTATGTGGGAAAATTTTAGAGGTTTGCAATGTGCAATTTCAAATCCTGATATACGATTGATGAAAAGAGGTCTACCAGAAGAATTCTGTTCCAGTTGTGAGGAAACAGAATGGCCAGTTGTTTCTATTGTGGAGGTACAAAAATGAATAAAATCAGAAAAATTGGGAAGTATTCATAAAATGGCTTTCACATAATTTTAACAATTAATCAGTCTGGATAATTTCTAGGAGTTGTTTAATGTAACAATTGAGAATTCCAAAGTTTTCAAGGTTACTAACTTATATCTATGTCAACAGTATATAAATTGTAAAATAGTAGGGAATATGAGGCAGGTGTGACCTGTGAAGAGGACGAAGTCTTATTTTGTATTATAGTCATGATAGTAGTTAGTGTAATTGTTGGTAAATAAGACATACCAATTTTTGGGAAATGGAATGATTCCATTTCCCGCGTTTAACCCAACTTTACAATCAGTCCCAAAAAATCAGAAAAAGGAAGCGGAAGTCTGAAAATTTGGCGGACAGATTTTTAGTGACTTGTACCCATATTAAAAAAAATTTTGACTGATTTTTCTACAATAATTGAGGACTTCTATAAATTTAGCGACAGCTTGGGCTAAGATTTCTGTGTACAGTGGGCAATCATCGGCTCACTTTTTTAATTTTGACTATCTTTTAAGCAAATATATAACAACAAATAATTTCTTCTTTTAGGTAAATATGCCTTCAGATTTGAAGTTTATGAATGAATCTGGAAGGGATTCAGTCGATGAACTTGCTAGGAGAATGGAGTTTACAAAACTGAAACCATCTGCAGGAAATAGTTCATCTTCAGAATCAACATCCTCAGACAATTTGTCCGCTGATCTCTCAAGAGTCTGTAGAAAGAAGAAAAGTTCTTCAAATGTGACCATCAGCTCACGATTCCTACCTATATACAATAGTAATAAGGTTTTTGGCAAGCATGCAGGAGAATTGCTGTTTGAACTGAACAGATGTTTAAAAGACTCAAATGCAAAAGTTGGAAGAATGCCTGGCATGATAATTGATGGTGTAAAGGTGAAATTTTTAAGAAATGAAATTTGAGAAGCTTTTTACTTCAAAAGAAAAAAAAATATGATTAAGTTTGTAGATTATCCTCCCCCTATCCACCTCTTAAAATAAGCAGACACTTTTTTAGCTTACCTAGTCAACATTCTAGATACATCATTCTTCAAAATATTTGAACCAAACTTGTTACATGGTTAGCCCTTGTCAAGATCAAGAAGCCTATTGATTTTCAAGGTCAAAGGTCATGGTCATGGCTGAACATAGAATTTTTATGCCCCACCTACGATAGTAGTAGGGGCATCATGTTATCTGGTCTGTGTGTCCGTTCGTTCGTCCATCCGTCCGTCTGTCCCGCTTCAGGTTAAAGTTTTTGGTCAAGGTAGTTTTTGATGAAGTTGAAGTCCAATCAACTTGAAACTTAGTACACATGTTCCCTATGATATGATCTTTCTAATTTTAATGCCAAAGAAGAGTTTTGACCCCAATTTCACGGTCCACTGAACATAGAAAATGATAGTGCAAGTGGGGCATCTGTGTACTATGGACACATTCTTGTTTTTTCTGGTGAACACACTAGAGAAAGCATCCTTCAATAGATTTGAACCAAACTTGGTGTGTGATTAGCCCTAGTCATGATCTGGAAGCCTATTGATTTTCATCAAAGGTCAAGGTCATGGTGGAACATAGAAATTTTTGTTGTAAACGCACTAGACTGCATCCTTCAATGATTTTAATCAAACTTGGTACACGGTTAGCCCGAGTCAATATATAGAAGCCCATTGATATTCAAGTTCATAGGTCAAAGGTCGAGATCATGGTGGAACATAGAAATTTTTTGTTGTTAACAAACTAGAGACAGGGCAAAGGGATATGCTGACCTCTGCATTGCCCTTGTTACATTATCTTAACCACTTGAGTATTGTGTTCAGTAATACAAAATGTCAAATGTACTGTTATGACTGAATGACCAGATCAAGAAATAAATATAGTTACATGCTGCTATTGCACAAAAAAGTGAACAAATTTAATAATACAATTTCCAGAAAGGTAAGATTTTCATCACCAGCTAGCTTTTGAAACTTCAAGAAAAATTTTCATTTCATACATTTAAACAGCATTTCCATTTCCACACTAAGGTAACTTACAAATGTACAGATATGCGCTAAAATCCAATAATGTAGGAAGAATTACATATTTACAATGGAGTGACCCCAAGATATTTCATTTGACACCCAACATTTTTGCCCAAACTGCAGTCCCAGTGGGGCCAGTGAGTGGGCTATATTGACCCTTAAGATCCAAATACATGTTGCTCTAAAACACTGAAAGAATCATTTTAGAAATTTCCTTAAAATGTTAGGTGAGCAATTTAGGCTCCTTGGAGCCTGTAGTTTACAAAATTGCTGCAGAAGTGGTATCATGCTGCACTGCATAATAATGCTGTTCAGTTAGTTACATAAAATATAAGTTATATATGATTATTTTATAGGTCATCTTTACCTTATTAGAAATAAGAGTTTCACATCTGGAGAAACTGAGGAAGAACCAAAAGCTAGATGATGATGACAAAGCATTAATTTACTATTCAATTCCATATGACATCTTCAATCAAACAGATCGAAACATTGTGATGGAATATTTCATTAAACTCAATAATGTGAAGAGTTATGGTTATAGTGAATTGGAAAAAACCCCATCAGCATCTGAGGATTCAGCTTATTTATCTGATGTAGATCGTGCAAAATCTGTTTCTTCTTAAACTTCCCACCAGTAAGAAATATGTATATAAAGTGTAAAATGAATCTTTTATTTTTATCGTAAAAATCATTTACAGCAAATTGGATATATAGCAAATATTAGGTTATAACCAAAAGAAAATCCTATTTCAATAAAATCAGATCATCAGATTCATGCAAATGAAATACAGACATTATGAGCCAAGGCTCCGTGTTGAAGGCCGTACTTTGATCTATAATGGTTTACTTTTACAAATTGTGACTTGGATGGAGAGTTGTCTCATTGGCACTCATACCACATCTTCTTATATCTAATTATGTTATTTTTGAGTGATATCCTCAGCAAGCATGTTAAAAATGTATAATTTAAATTTCAAGATGGTATAAAGGATTAGATACATGTAAATTTTGGGATGCATTTGGTTCTGTAAAGGGGAAGGTTCATAAATGGTTAAATTTGGCCCTATAAATTTCTCATGATTTTAATCAAGCCAAATTATTACATATAAATATACGAAAACATAGAAATACTCAGTATACTTTGAAAGTGTTTTATTTTGTGGTTCCAATTTTTGTGGATTTCCTGGTTAAGCAAGACCACGAAATCTGATACCCAATGAACAGCAGTCTTCCTATATATAAATGTATATATATATTATTGCAAACTCAAAAACCACTAATTCAAATACCCACAAACCAATGAATTTTCCACAAACCACGAAAATTAAAACTAACGAATAAAAGTATACTTTCACAGTATATCTAATATTATTATACTTTACTATAGCAGCTGAGTAAAAAATAACTGGGTTATTTTTCAGTTGTTGGTTAATAACCCTTACTTTTTTAACACCAGAGGTTAATAACCCCCATGAGCGGATAATAACCTTGGCGGGAAAATTGCGTGTCAACTAATAACCCTGGCGGAAATGCTGCTTTCCTTTTCCCTTATTAGATTAAGTCTTTTTAGCACATCATGTCATAAATCACAAAGATGTAAACTACACTGTACTTTATAATGCATAAAATGCAATTTTCATTCATTTTGGTCTTATTTTGCCACTTTTCTGACACATTTTGGCTTATAACATGGGGGAATGGCAATGTCTTAATTGCTCATAGAAAATTTATGGAGTCCAGCATATTCCTGTGTCCATCACATTATTGTGTCCAACATATTACTGTACTTGTGTCCATGCTTTGAAGAAATAAACACTTGTTTGACATTTGCAGTTGTATCATGCTGCACTTGGCTGAGTTCTTTGTTAATAAAGTGTCAGTAAAAGACAGGTACATGTATACTTAAGCTTTGAAACAAATATTTAGGCTTTTTTCATTAACAATTCAATTAAATCTACAGTTTTAGTGGACAGGAGTTAGCTGCTGGAAATGACAAATCCCCTCTGAGTTATAGTATACATATATGTCCATGCTTGCAGGAAATGAAACCGATTCCTCCTTTTGTACTTGTATCATGCAGCACTTTGCATAGCATTTTATATTAATCATTTAAATATTGAGCTATAGCTCTCAGCTCATTATGTTCTTCAATATTTTGAGATTTTTAGCACAATTTCATTTTAGTAACATACATGTAAGCAATTATTCATGCTCTTATGGGAGATCTGTATATTCTGATAATTAAATGGCATCAGTCATTAACGTTTTCTTATTATACATGCATGCTATAGGTATTTCAAGATTGTGATAAGAGTTAAATAGATGAATTATAATGCAGTTTTTATTAAAACTGCAAAATAGGTATATATTACGGATTTTTTTTCGATGTTGAAAAAAAATTTACCTAAATTATTAAGTTCTATCAGTTCACAATGTGAAAGAACTTAATAATTTAGGTAAATTTTGTTCAACATCAAAAATCTGTAATACGTACATTGTAGTTGTATTCCTTATCTATCATATGAATTTATTGTCATTCTCCGCCATATGTGTATTTTGTATAATTATTGTTATTAATATTACACTGATGCATTTAAAATTTGATGTAAAATGTATATTCTATAAGCTGTATTGCTTCTGAATAAAGTATTATTATTGTAAACACATGCAAGTAGTTTATATTTTATTTTGTAGAACTACTAACATAATTAATTACACTTCTTCTACTGTAGAGTACACTATTTATTTAACAACCAGATGTTATAAAAATTGTAAGTATAATATACTGAAATTCAGCTCGCAAAAGTTCGTACGCGTTATGACCTGAGATTTCATTCTTCTATGCAGGTCATCACCTGCATTTTCATTGTCATAGGTTGACAGGTATGGTATATTCTGATGAGGATTACTTAACAGTTTTATATAGAGTTTGAATTTATATTTATATTTAATTGGCCAAAAAAACTCAATTTATTTATTTAACACAAGTTTTCAAATGATGATGAATGTATATATATGATACATGAATTGTATGGCTTTCCAAATACCGTTTCGATTCCTAACATCACTGAAGAGACATTAATTGTCGAAATTCAGATATGGTGTACAAAAACCTTTGCACCTTTTGTTTGCCGTATACCATCTTTTCCGCAAGTTTATTGTTTTCTGTTTAGTATTAAATTTATAATTAAGATCCATTTATTACATCGGAGATCTGTTTATTTGGCAATCGCCAATGGCAGTCAGCAGGGTTAAAGAACATTTGTTGTTCGACCTGTTAGTCAAATGCGTTTTGTTAAAATATACTTTTTCACTTTTTTAGTCTTTTGGAAAATGTTGTTTGTGCCCTATTTAGACCCCTCTAACAAGAAATTTGTGTTGCATGCACACGTATAAAAATTGCGGTTTTTATCCAACGCAATCATAGGTTTGAACGTTGTTTTCAATTTAGACTTATATTTTTTCGTTTGGGCTTGTATTATATTTGCCTTCGGGTTTATATGATCCGTTCATCCTATTTTGACTCCTCAAAATTAAAGAGTCTATCCTAAATTGAGGTAATTTGTATGGCTTTCCAAATACCGTTTTCGATTCCTAACATCACTGCACCTTTTGTTTGCCATATACCATCTTTTAAGCAAGTTTATTGTTTTCTGTTTAGTATTAAATTTATAATTAAGATCCATTTATTACATCGGTGATCCGTTTATTTGGCAATCGCCAATGGCAGTCAGCAGGGTTTAAGAACATTTGTTGTTCGACCTGTTAGTCAAATGCGTTTTGTTAAAATATACTTTTTCACTTTTTTAGTCTTTTGGAAAATGTTGTTTGTGCTCTATTTAGACCCCTCTAACAAGACATTTGTGTTGCATGGAGGCTTGTATTATATTTGCCTTCGGGTTTATATGATCCTTTCATCCTATTTTGACTCCTCAAAATTAAAGAGTCTATCCTAAATTGAGGTAAATTGTATGGCTTTCCAAATACCGTTTTCGATTCCTAACATCACTGAAGAGGCATTAATTGTCGAAATCCGGATATGGTGTACAAAAACCTTTGCACCTTTTGTTTGCGGTATACCATCTTTTCCGCAAGTTTATTGTTTTCTGTTTAGTATTAAATTTATAATTAAGATCCATTTATTACATCGATGATCCGTTTATTTGGCAATCGCCAATGGCAGTCAGCAGGGTTTAAGAACATTTGTTGTTCGACCTGTTAGTCAAATGCGTTTTGTTAAAATATACTTTTTCACTTTTTTAGTCTTTTGGAAAATGTTGTTTGTGCTCTGTTTAGACCCCTCTAACAGAAATTTGTGTTGCATGCACACGTATAAAAATTGCGGTTTTTATCCAACACAATCATAGGTTTGAACGTTGTTTTCAATTTAGACTTGTTTATATTTTTTCGTTTGGGCTTGTATTATATTTGCCTTCGGGTTTATATGATCCGTTCATCCTATTTTGACTCCTCAAAATTAAAGAGTCTATCCTAAATTGAGGTAAATTGTATGGCTTTCCAAATACTGTTTCGATTCCTAACATCACTGAAGAGACATTAATTGTCGAAATCCGGATATGGTGTATAAAAACCTTTGCACCTTTTGTTTGCGGTATACCATCTTTTCCGCAAGTTTATTGTTTTCTGTTTAGTATTAAATTTATAATTAAGATCCATTTATTACATCGGTGATCAATTTATTTGGCAATCGTCAATGGCAGTCAGCAGGGTTTAAGAACATTTGTTGTTCGACCTGTTAGTCAAATGCGTTTTGTTAAAATTTACTTTTTCACTTTTTTAGTCTTTTGGAAAATGTTGTTTGTGCTCTATTTAGACCCCTCTAACAAGAAATTTGTGTTGCATGCACACGTATAAAAATTGTGGTTTTTATCCAACGCAATCATAGGTTTGAACGTTGTTTTCAATTTAGACTTGGTTATGATACATGAATGATACATTTATATATTTGATTTTATAATTTTGTTATTACATATTGCTTTTCCGTACGTGTATGTGATGGCCAGTATAATGTAGACATAATCAATCAGTTCTTTGGAAAGGGGAAATTCATCTAACAAAAATGAATTGATATATATTTGTCATTTATTTATTTTTTTAATTTTAGATAATACCACATCTCTTGGTATCTGTTATCCATCACCATCAGTAAACTGAAAGGAGCAAAAAATGTTCTAAACAGGTCAGAATGACATGATCTTTGTACCATTTAGGTCAAAATTGTCAGACAATGCAGAACCATAGCTCTAATGGTTGTTGTGAAATTTTTTTGATATTATGTCTTATAAGAGTAATCACCTACAAGAAATTAAGATGACTAAATTCGTCAGTTGACTAGTGATAGGAGTTATTTCCCTTAAATAATGATATTTTTTTTTCTTCAAAATTTATGTTTTGGTATTAACTAAAAAACTAAACAAGATAGACAGAAACTTAAATATTCTTAAGATTTTTACTTTTACTGGGTTTTCCAAAAAAAAACCTGGTCATTGAAAAGGTGATGTGTGGTGCGTTTCTGTCAAATTTGTTTACTCAAGTGTTTGACTGGACAGCAGTGCCTGAGCAAAAGTAAAGTCAGGCAGTCTGTCACCTAACCTTGACCTTAATTAAGTTTTTAGGACCTCGTCTGTTTCTCAGAAACTATGCAAGATAGGTCAATCATATTTTCTATATAAGTTGATTGCGAGGAGTATGTAGCAACTATACATGATAAGTCAACAATATTTGGTATGTGGGTTGGTTGTATGGAGTACATGTCAATCTGACATGTCATGCAGCCTTGACCTCAATTTTATGTTCAAATGGTCAGGTTAAGTTTTCAGGACCTCGTCTGTTCCTCAGTAACTATACATAATAGGTCAACAATATTTGGTATGTGGGTTGGTTGCAAGAAGTATATATCAGTCTGGTATACGTCATATAGCCTTGACCTCTATTTCATGCTCTAGTGGTCAGGTAAATTCTTCAGTGAATATACATAAAAGGTCAACAATATGTGGTGTATAGGTCAATTGCAAGGAATATATGTCAGTCTGGCATATGTCATGTAGCCTTGACCTCAGTTTCATGCTCCAGTTGTCAGATTAAGTTTTCAGGATTAGATATTGTTCCTCAGTCAATACATGAAAGGTTAGCAATATTTGGTGTGTTGGTTTGTTATGACTAGTATACGTCTGTCTGGCATATTTCATGTGACCTTGACCATGTTGTTGCAGGGGAGACATTGAAGAGTGCTTGCTCTTGTTTTTTTATTTTTATGGATTATTTATGAAATTTCCAACAATTTGTTTTTGATTAGATTTCAGGTATGTGTAACAATTCTTGATTTATAAGGGGCTAGAAGAGGTTAAAATAATCAGTTCCAATTTGGTCATAGTATGTATTTTTAGCTCACCTTGCCCAAAGGGCCATGTGAGCTATTGACTTCACTTTGCGTCCGTAGTCCATCGTCCATCTGTCCACAATTATAAAAAAAAATCTTCTCCTCTGAAACTACTAGGCCAATTATAACCAAACTACACCACAATCATCTTCAGGATGTCTAGTTTCCAATTTATATCCGAAATGCCTGCCAAGTGAACAACATGGACACCATGGCTAAAAATAGAACATAGGGATAATCATGTAAACATTGGTTCCAGGCACAGATTACCTTAGCCGTATTTGGCACAACCTTTTGATCCTCAATGCTCTTCAACTTTGTACTTAATTTGGCCTTTCAATTATTTTGATTCGAGCGTCACTGATGAGTCTTTTATAGACGAAACGCGCGTCTGGCGTAATATAAATTATAAGCCTGGTACCTCTGATATGTATTTATATCTTGAAAACGGTTACAGATAGTGAAAATGTGACTGGGCAAAAATGTTCAGATTGACAAGTTCTACATTTTTTCATTTAGGTCAAAATTGTCAGACGACGTCTTAATGGAGTTATTGCTTCTAAATGACAATTTTTCACAAATTTTACTGTTTTTGGCTGTTATTTCCAAAACTATAATAGATAGAAAGAAACTTTCAATTGCAAAAATGTTTAGCAATAAAAGATCTACAAGAAAGTAATTATTACCGAAATTGTTCGATGAAGTCTCATAGGAGTAATTGCCCTTAAATGACGATTTTTCACAAATTTTACTGTTTTTGGCTTTTATTTAAATAAGAGTATGTTGGTATGAGCAGAGACATATGAATACCATAGCGTCGTCTCTGGTATACGAGTAAGAACAGTTCAATACAGGATTGATTGATTGGTGTTTAATGCCATCTTCAGCACTATTTCTTTTTCGTGGCGGTCAGTTTTTATTGGTGGTGGAAGCCGGAGTGCCCGGAGAGAACCAACAATCTTCAAAGGGAAAACTGGCAACTTAGGGAGCTACCATTTGATTTTTATGGAGGGGCTAGGATGAAATTAAAAAAAAAAAAGCAGGACAGGAGTTTTGAGTAAAAAAAAAGGCAGGATGAGCAACTTGGCATAAAAAAAGGCAGGATGACAATTTTTGTAAAAAAAGTCAGGATAAACTAATAAAAAAAAGGCAGGACCGAATAGAGTGAAAAATAAAAAGGCAGGACAGAGATTACAACTAAAAAAAAATGCAGGACAACATTTTTCATCCTAGCCCCCCATAAAAATCAAATGGTAGCTCCCTTACAACCTCACGCTGTTACTTAAAATGTTTGATACTATGGTTTCTCCAATTCTGCTTTATGGTTGTGAAGTGTGGGGTTATGAGAATAATGATGCTGTGGAATCCTTGTTTTTACAATTTTACAAAATCATACTTGGTGTTAAAAAATCTACTCTTAAATGTATTTTATATGGAGAACTAGGTAGATATCCTTCTGACATATTTATAAAGAGCAGAATGATAGGTATGTGGAAAAGGCTCATATGTAATAAACAAGACAAGATATCTGCATAATGTTGTACAAATTGTTGTTTAAATATGCATAAGAAAATTTTTTTTCCATTCTAAATGGATTATATACATGTTTTAAAAATATCTTGAATGATTGTGGATTTTCTGAATATTGGATTGCACAAAATGTACCGAAATGTATATGTTTATCAAAACTTGTAAAACAGAGATTATGTGATCAATTTAAGCAGAATTGGGGTACAATTATTTTTTACTCACCAAAATGTCTATATAATTTTTAAATGTAAGCATGGTTTAGAATATTATTTACTTAATTTACCAGATGATTTGAAGAAAGCCTTATGCAATTTTAGATGTCTTAATCATCGACTCCCTCTTGAAAGGGGTCGCTTTTGGGTTACAGAACGTGACGACAGAATTTGTGACATTTGTAATAAACATCAACTAGGGGATGAATATCAGTACTTGTTTGATTGTTCATTTTTCAATGATGAAAGGAAATCATTATTACCTCGTAATCTTATTACCAACCATAATACTGACAAATTTTATGAGTATTTTTTAATTCTGACTCTTACAATGTTGTTCTTAAAATTGCAAAATTTTGTAAAATTGTACTGGCTGTTGTTAATTTAATTGTTTCAACCATTAATATGTCCATTTGAAATTTACTGTCTTCCTTAAAACGTATTACTTTTTCACATGTATATATGTTAATGAATGTTTATAATGTTCACTGCATTACTTTGTTATTTTGTTATATTATAAATACTCACATTGTATTTGTGTTATTGTTCACATACCCCTGTTGGGGTCTTTGAAAAAATAAACACATGAAACTTGAAACTTGTGTTGACAGGCTAGTGATACAGAAGTTTGACTACTTAAACCAATTGGCCACCGAGGTCCCCTTGTTCAATCAAAGAGAAACAGCATAAAAACGAAGAAGCTTTAGTGAAAATATCCGTAACACAGAAGAATAGTGTAGGATAAAATATGTAACAATTTTCATTTTATTGTTCTGGCGTCCAATTTTATAACAATTTTTTAAAGGGACATTATCTACGAGATATAAAAAAAATATTACTTTTTTGTTTGTTTAATCAATAATGAAAGTGAAATAGTGAAATAAAAATTTGGGTTTAGCAGCTAGTTTGGTTCAATTTTGTCAAATTAAGCTAAGAAACATCACTGATGAATTATTGACTTGCAAGTGAATAATTCGACCGCATTGAATCCGTACTCATGTGACCTTCAATTTAACCCCTTAGCTGGAGATGGGTTACGCATGTATTCAGCTATTAAAAGGAAAAGAATGTCAACATTGTAAGTGAAACAAGGATGAACCATTTGTTTGACTGATTCGATCCACAAAATATCATTCTTATACAGGTAAAAATGATGATAAACATACATATTAACCTACAATATGAAATCAAACAGACCTAGAAAATCCATTTCCACGTGGTCGCTATCTATTTATATTTATGTTTATATTGGGTTTTAAGACCGTCGGCAGTCTTCAGAGGTCATCTCGGTGATTAATTAGATGACTTCTATACAAAAATACTCGCAAAGTGCTAATACATATTATCGAGTCCATGGATTGTTAATTGTTTTTTTTACGGAATTTTTGTAATTTGGATATACGTTTTATAGATATAGGAAGATGTGGTATGAGTGCCAATGAGACAACTCTCCATTCAAGTAACAATTTATAAAAGTAAACCATTCTAGGTCAAGGTTAGTATGTTTTAAATCAAATATTTCCGTTTTTCCGTTTCTTTTTCAGATTCTGAAGTTAAAATATGCTTGAATTATAAAAAATAAATTTATACGGACTTCGTCATCTTTTACAGGTAACACCTGTCTCATATAACTATTTTTTTTATAAAGGGAGATTCATTTTTCACTGAAATATACATTCCCTTTAGTCAACTAATTTTTTGATAATATTTACTGTTCCAGAGACATATAAAAAATTGTACATATTATATTTCTAACTTTTCTTCTCCAGAAATAAATATTGATTTATTTTCTGACATGTTTTCGTTTTTTTGCAAAACGAAAGTACAGAAATCTTCGTTTCCTTCCCTTACCCATTTGAATCTTTCAAAATGAAAATTTGATACAGAGAATTTTTGCAATACTAGACAGTTAAAACAAGTCTTTATGGCATCTAGTGGACAACGGGTTAGAAAACGCCCACTTCCAAGTTATTTTAGAACAGATTCTCCTGACGAAGAAAATAACTCTTCTTCAGCAAGTTCAGGAGACACTACTTCTGGTCCGTCCGTTGTTGTGCCCAAAGATGTTTCAAATTGGACGGTATTTCATTTAGGCAAACTAGGCATATTTTACGATCAATTTGCTAAGCCTACACCTAGCGATGTTCTTCAAAAAGTTGCAGATAAAACTGGCGATTACGGATATTTAACTAAAGATCAACAGGAAATTTTAGATGTAATTTTAGAACACCTCGACTTTAATGTCATTATAGAAAAAGAAAAATTAAAACGAAAACAGTACCTTAAAGGAGAAATTATCAATGAACTTCATTTGACTGCAGACAAAATACAAAATCAACTGGAACATGGATCCAATCCATCACCTAGTCAGTAAGTTGTAGTTTAATCTACCTGTCAATCGGCGTGACCTTTTACCCCAATCAGGGGCGGATCCATCCATTTTAAAAAGGTGGGGTTCCCAACCCAGGATAAAGGGGGGGTTCCAACTATATGTCCCCATTCAAATGCATTGATCGTCCAAAAAAAGGGGGGGGTTCCAACCCCCAGAACCCCCTCTGGATCCGCCACTGCCAATATACCCCAATATACCCCCAACATACCCCAATATACCTCAAAAAGCAGTTTAAACATGATTTGGTTGAATAACAATGTTACACTAGGCATTTAAATGTTATTTTAACGACACTAATACTTTATTTCATGAATATATTCAATTTTAAATCAGTTTTTTCCTCGTAACTTGTTCTGTTCATGTCAGCCGCTTACGATCACAAAATGACTTTTTACCCCAATATACCCAAATATACTCGAATAAACAGTTTCAAAATATTTCCATGATAAGGAATGATATTACATGCAGATGTATATATTAAAATTGAACACAACTGTTTACATTTTTTGTGCATTTAGAGGCTTTTAAAACAGTTCTTTATTCATGTATTGACGAAGGTTACACTATAAACCCGAACAAACGAACCTAACAATATACCGGTTAATGCAATTTCTTTTTTATGCCCCATTTATGGGCATTATGTTTTCTGGTCTGTGCGTCCGTCCGTCTGTTCGTCCGTTCGTCCCGCTTCAGGTTAAAGTTTTTGGTCGAGGTAGTTTTTGATGAAGTTGAAGTCCAATCAACTTGAAACTTAGAATACATGTTCCCTATGATATGATCTTTCTAATTTTAATGCCAAATTAGAGATTTTTCCCCATTTTCACGGTCCACTGAACATAGAAAATGATAGTGCGGATGGGGCATCCGTGTACTGGGGACACGTTCTTGTTCTCCCTTAAAATTTTGAGATTGTAAATGCAAATGCATTTAGTGCTTTTTTTTTTTTTTCTCTTAAAAATAAGATATGATGTTTTTTTTCTAAAATAAAACTCCAAATTTTTTCTCAAGTTTGGAAATATTTTCTCAAATATTTGTTTTCTTTGAAAATAATATATAATCCTTATATGTCTTATATGTTTAACATTTAAAGTTTTCTTTTTATGTTTATAAAATGTTTGTATCTTTCGCTCAGTTAGAACATTGGTCAGCGGAAATTCAATGTTGGTCAGGTCGGTGTGTTCACGTTTCTCGGACCAACATCTGATATTGTTTGTCATGCCAAGAAATTCTTGCTCAAAACTCCTACGGCATCCATTACTAGTTAAAGATTAAATAGGAAAATATAAACTTTTCAAATGTAGCGTTTATAAAATAAAAATATTCCCTATGGAACACCCCCAACCCCCTTTTTTTGCGCTCTCTATTTTCAACCCTCGAATTAAGCTTTCCAATCTAATTAATTTAAAAATTAAAACCTAGCTTTCTAACCGATCTATAGATCAGTTAGAAAGCTAGGTTTTAATTTTTAAATTAATTAGATTGGAAAGCTTAATTATAATTAATTAATTAATATTCATGTACCAGACCGGCAACTCTCGTTATTTTATAACAAAATCTACAATGCCGTTATGCGGCTGACAAGAAAGGAACAAGTTTCAATGAAAAAAGTGATTTAAAATTAAATATATTTATAAAATAAAAAAGTATTGTTGGTGTTAAAATAACATGAAAATGCCTAAAATGCTATTATTATTCAATAATATTTTGTTGAAACTGTTTTTGAGGTATATTGGGGTATATTGGGGTATGTTGGGGTATATTGGGGTAAAAAGTCGCACCCCCTGTCAATGGAAGCAAGTTAACTCGTACCCTAGTAAACCCTTATTCCCTTTTGGGATTCTGTGTCAGGAGCCATTTTCTGATTTGGCCTCAGAAAATCACTCCCAACACTATAATTAGATCTTTGAATATTGTTTTTATTGGTATTAACATTGATTTTGTTATCACAATATCAGTAAATTAAAATCAAACTAAATAAAATTTTATATACATATGCATATTCATGGCATATAAAATGGAATCGAGAAAAAAGAGCTTATTGAATCCATTGCAAAATTAGGGATACAAAATATACAATATGTTTTCAGCATTCAGTTTCTTTATCTGTTATAAGGTATTGAAAAATTGATTTGTTTTTGATTAAAGTTGAACAAAATTATTGGTCAGGAGAATAAACCAATACCCCCAAAAATTTAATGGTAGATGCCTGTGTAGGTAAATCTTCACTTTGGGCAATTTTACATTGAGTAAACTAAATTATTTGGCAAAGTTGGTTAGAAGGAGGATTAATTAATATAATACAGTCTGATAGTTCAACTCATTAACACATGTTTTTTTCCCAGGTCAGTGATTTACAGTCATGCATTAGACTTTATAAAAGAAGTAACACGTCTGGTTTACAAGATGGCAGATTACAACAATTTAGGGAGAGGAACGGTCCAGAAGCATTTTATACATTATTAATGTCGAGTTTTGCAAGACTTTGTCATTTAACACCTGTGTAAGCAAACAGTTATAAAAACATAACTTTTATATTTAATACATCTTTTATAATGCATCAGTAAATATTAATTTTCAATTTTGATATGTGAAAGTTTATTTATTTGGTTCATTTCTCTAAAAGTTGTGGTCTTTTTATTAAATTTTTTACAATGTTATTCCTGCATTTTACAACACAGGTCCATACCTTATTTGGCTGACTTAAAAAAAAAAATTATCTCTTGTATCTGATTAGATTTTGGATTTCATGATTATTTCTCATATACATCAGTACAACATGTACAATGCACAAGTAAGTACTAGGCAACATGTTTGTCATCATGAACTTTATTTCAGGTTTGAATGTCTTTGCATACAATTTGTACTTTGAATAATTTTTCAGAAAACAAGTATGATATTTACCAATGACATTTCTGTGGTACAGTCCTTTAATTTACTGTGGCATTGATATGTATGCATTAAATATGTCATCATGACAAACATGCAGGGTGAGGATAATAAATCCATGTTTCACATACCACAGTCTTAGAAAAATGTATTTATTGGTTTAGTGAATATTTTAATGTGTCTGTTGTAAGGAAATCAAAGTTGGTGGGATCTGATTTTTTGGAAAGATTGGAACTTGTTCCAGTTCTTTCCTAAGGCACCGGCCTCCAAACAGAAAGTGGACAGATACGCTTCTAAATCTATACACTTTGACACATAGTTCCCAATTGTTCTCATGTCTGTGTACATATGCACAAGTGAACTGGAAAGAAATTTGGTTACATCTTAATTTAGAGTATTTTTTCAAAAATAAGTCATTACTTTTTTTCAATTACTGGCTTAGTTTTTAAGTGAATTGATACATTAACAGTATGATTGACAACTGTCATGATCTAGGTACAATTAAACACAAAGGGTGGGACAATAATTGGAATTCTATATAGACTCCTCCTCCTTAATGCCAATCATAACTGACCAAATGACATAACTTGAGTTTATACATAACATGGCAGACCACTCAATACACAAACTTTGACCTCATTAGTATCTGATTATAGTGATATAATTTGATCTATATAGGTCAGTCTCTGTCTTCATGTTTAATTGAAACTAACAAATACTAAATGGGAATTTCTTTAATAAAATCATATAAAGATGATAGATTTTTTCCTTTACCTATATATATCTTTTGATCATACATGTGAACCTCCCGACGGGAGTACAATAATCCCGTTTTCAGGGATCTCCTCCCGACCTCCCGTTGAAGAGAAAAAAATCCTGTGTATGAAATTTTTCATGAATGAATTTGATTTACACTGCATTTATAAACAAATGATCTGTAAATCTTGTTTGAAAGATGATTAAATAAGGATTAATACATAATGTATTTTTTGGGAAAAGACCAAAATGAAAATCTGTATTAGTAAAGAATCCAAGTGGTGTCTGTTTTCCTTGCAAAATCTGTGCAACAATTATCTGTTATTAGTCCATAATTTTAATAGGTTACATTTATCAGAGAAGGTATTAGTATATTTGAATACTGCGAGGTAATATATTTTTTCAATGAAATAAATAAGAATTTGCCTCAAAAAAATTTTAAAAGTCTCCATCTTTGGACAATACTCAATAGAATAAAAACATCATATTAAGTTTATTGATGTGAAAATTACCGTTTGTCAACCATGTATCTTCAATGTCATATATTATTGTTTTAATCAAAATCAATAAGCTATACTCAGCAATATTTGAACACAGAGTAACAGACATGCCCACAAAACAACCATTCACAGGTTAATTTTGGGAGATGAAAAAAGGAATTTAAGTTTCAAGTCTTTTTAACAATTGATCACAGGTTTACTGAGAAACAATGATAATTTTTTTTATTAGGTAATTTCTTCTGTTTCAAAAAAATATAAACATTAATTTGCAATCATAAAGAAGTTGTTATACAAATTTAGTGACCCACTGACATAACTCTATTAAGCTACTTTATTCATTTGAAAAATTGCTTTTCATTCTAAAAATCTGCAGTAATATAACTAACAAATATGCAATAGTGCTATAGCAAGTTGTTCTTGTCCACCACCACTGCTATGGAAGTGTAAAATATGATTTAAATTATACACACAATTCTTCCAATCTTTCCATTAGTGATTTTAGATCACTTTGATTTAAATGATCTGTTGGAAGTGCATTTTGTAAAAAAAATGCATTGACCAATTAATGAGGCCAGTTATGATGATATTTGGTAATAAGCTATGTTTAGACTGTGCATAAAGAAGCATGGGTTATTAAAAATAATTCTACTCTAGTTGTAAAATTCTTAACTGTTTATTATTTTAAATATGTTTTTATGATCATGATGTCACTCAAGATTGTGATAGTTTTATCTTTTAAAATTTCAGGCCAGGACAACTATATGAAACCACGCTACAAATTGCAGGCGTGAAAGTAACGTCAACTCCTGATCTTGTTTTGGAGAAAAATGAAGATATCACTTTTCATTCTGTATCATCAATTGTGACCATTGAAGAGGTAAACTTGGACAAATTTGTTAATACATGATTATGTTTATTGTAAACTTTAACAACATCTATTGAATATTTCCACTAGTATATATTATATAGGATACTTTTTAAGGCAGATTTCTCATCTGAGCTATGCTTCAATATAAAGGTTTAAATTTTGCATTTAGCAAGATATTGATAAGATGTAATTAATACATGTATATGATTCATTTTCACATATTGTAACTAATTTGGATCATCGACTACACATAATTTGTATTTTCACATGAGTGGATGTAGATTTATGATGTCAATGATTACTTTTTAAATTCTATCTGTTGCTATAAGATTTTCTGCATTAAATTTTTTCTGGTAGTTGGCCACTCCAAATTGATTCATAGTTCCTATGATTCAGTAGATCCAAATTTGGATTTAGATAAAACAAAAATTACTGCTATTTACTGAAGACTTTTTGAATATTTACCCGTTTATATGAAATCAACAATTTCATTGTTAAAATTTTGTTTCTCGCTCCTAAAAATAATTATTTTTAGAAAACAATTTTGAATCCACTATCCTCTCACCAAATTTCAGGTATATATATAAATAAGAAGATGTGGTATAATTGACAATGAAATAACTCTCTACCAGACCAAATGACATAGAAGTTAACAACTAATAATTAGGTCACCGTACGGTCTTCAACAATGAACAACGCCCATACCGCATAGTCAGCTATAATAGGCTCAGAAATGACAAATGTAAAACAATTCAAACGAGAAAACTAATGGCCTGATTTATGTACAAAATAATGAACGAAAAACAAATTTTGACATACAGCAAGAAACGACAACAACTGAATTACAGGCTCCTGACTTGGGACATGCACATACAGAATGTGGCAGGGTTAAACTAGTTTGAAGGCACCAATCCTCCCCCTAATCTGGGACAGTGGTGTAACAGTACAAAAAAGAACAAACTATAAAAAACAGTTGAAAAGGGCTTAACTCATCAGATAGATACAAAGCAGAAATACATCTAACAAAAACACAGACCGAACGTGGCAGGGTACTTATACATCCCCCCAACAAAAAAGACACTACATTGTAAGTACAGATCTCAGAGTACTCGCAGTTACTGACAGCTAGTTCAAAGCCAATAACAACTAATAAAAAAAATCATGTATCCAAGACTAAGATATCTTGCTAAAATATTTGTTTCAGAAAAAAAAAAAAAAAAAAAAAAAATTTGCTAGCGAGGCTCCGATTTTTATGCCTAACCTAGGGGCATTATGTTTTTCGGTCTGTGCGTCCGTTCGTCCGTCCGTTTGTCTGTCTGTCCCACTTCAGGTGAAAGTTTTTGGTCAAGGTAGTTTTTGATGAAGTTGAAGTCCAATCAACTTGAAACTTAGTACACATGTTTCCTATGATATGATCTTTCTAATTTTAATGCCAAATTAGAGTTTTGACCCCAATTTCACGGTCCACTGAACATAGAAAATGATAGTGAAAGTAGGACATCGGTGTACTATGGACATATTCTTGTTGTATATCAAGTCAGAAGAACAAGTATTCAATTTGAAGTGGCCTATATATCAAAATGAAGAATAACTTATACTCACCATATCATATGGCAGCAATTAATTACATCTCCAACAAAAGGTACTGTAACAGTGGCTTCCATATTTGTAAGGTTGGTAGGGTTTTCAAACACAAATCATTAGATTTTTTAGCTGATCCATAACCATAATAGAAAAGATTAATGAACATGATCATGAACTGCATAAAGAAATAGCAAATTGATTTATTGGTAAGCTTTTGTCATTCAAGAAAGATGGGATAACATATCAATCTTTTTTTTTTAAACTTCATAGGTTAAGAAAGCTTCTGTTACAGCAAAAACTGTAGAAAGAGAAGGAAATGAAGATAATGAAAAAGCAGACATCCAACACTGGCTAAGTGATAAAGTGCTTGGACAACATGGAGGAGAACTTCTTTTAGCATGGAATTCTTTGGAAACAGAATTTGTTCCAGGGATGATTTCAGTAGGAACAAAGGTAGAATTTTGAAGAAACATTTACATGTAGATCTATGTTCACCAGAAATATATTTTAACAAAACTGCAACATGCATTTGAAGTTTTATTAATAAATTCTAGCCATAGCTACATACCCTTAATTTTTAGTAAACCATTTAATCTATCATTTTTACAGTTTTTGGGATGTGGGATTTCGCTACAGCCAGTTTAAATAAGAAGACTTGCAATTTTCAGAGTTGCCATCTGTAAATGACTCAAGAAAATGTCCTGCTTATATTTGTATGAACATGTCATTCATTGTCCAGTTTAGGTCATCAGTTGACACATTTATGCAGTGTTTGAATTAAAGTGAATTTAAAAAAATAAAAAAATAAAAAAATGTATGGATCATTTAGGCACAAATTCAGGATTTGAGATTAGAGGGAGCTAAAGCTGAACAAATTTGTGGGGCAAAAACTGTTTTTGATGTGTTTTATGTCTAAAGAAGATTTTTTTGAGATTGTAATGGGAGGGGCTGAATTCTTCCATATCCTTGGATTAGTTCAACTTATATTTGTTACTGGTGAACAAGTTTATTAGAGGATAAGATGTCATACGTCACTACATAAAAATGTGCAGCATAATTCCCAGTCTGCAAATTGATTTGTTACATGTTATCAATTGTGGCTATAGGATCATGTTTTTGGCGTATTTGTACTTATGGAAAAGAAATATAAAATATGTTAAGGGTCACAGTTGAATACAGTAGCATGGGAGTGAACTGAAAAGTAAGAGGGGGGCAAACTTCTGAAAGTGAGTTGCCAAAAAAATAACTTTTTTATAGTTTAATTGTCTATAAGTAAGTTGTTTTCCTCTTCCATTTTTGTCTCGCCTTGAAGGAGTCAAAAAGCGAGACTTAGGTATGCTGTTTCCGTGGTGGCAGCGTCAACAATGTATTAGTTTGTGATTAGGTCTAGTTTATGGTGAACCACTAGTGGTAGGTCAATGATATTTGGTATGCAGTTGTATTAGCATTGGCACATATCATTACCATGGAGATTATTTGGCCCCGCCCCCTCAGTTATGGTCTATTGACTTTGAAACTTTTACTTAGTTTACATGTATTAGTTTGTGATTAGGTCAGTTTATTGGGAACCACTAGTGGTAAGTTAATGATATTTGGTATGCAGTTGTATAAGCATTGGCAAATCTCATTTCATGGAGATAATTTGGTCCCGCCCCCTCAGTCATGGTCTATTGACTTTGAAACTTTTGCTTAGTTTTCATGTATTAGTTTGTGATTAGGTCAGTTTATGGGGAACTACTAGTGGTAGGTCATTGATATTTGGTATGCAGTTATATAAGCATTGGCATATCTCATTTCAAAGGAGATTATTTGGCTCGGCCCCCTCAGTCATGGTGTATTGACTTTGAAACTTTTGCTTAGTTTACATGTATTAGTTTGTGATTAGGTCAGTTCAAGGGGAACCTTTATTGGTAGGCCAATGTTAATTGGTATGCAGTTGTATAAGCATTAGAACATCTCATTTCCATGGAGAATATTTGACCCCGCCCCCTCAGTCATGGTCTATTGACTTTGAAACTTTTGCTTAGTTTACATATATTAGTTTGTGATTAGATCAGTTTAAGATGAACCACTAATGTTAAGTCAATGATATTTGGTATTCAAATTTATTGGGATTTGCAAGTCTTGTTTCCATTGAGATTATATAGCCCCACCCCCTCATCATGGTTCAATGACTTTGAAACTGTTACATAGTTTACAAGTTAATGTTTGTGTTTAGGTTTGTTTAAAGGGAACGACTTATGATAAGTCAATGGTATTTGGTATTCAGTTGTATTAGCATTGGTACATCTCATTTCCATGGAGATTGTTTACCCATGTACCTTCAGTCATGGTTCATTGGCTTTGAATATTTGCACAACTTACATGTTAAAGTATTGCTATTTTAATTTCCACATTTGCATTATCAAAATTACAAAAAGGCGAGACATATTTCTGTGTTAACAGTTTATTCATATAAAAGTTGTTTTTTTTTTCTTTTATATATTGATTTGGGCAGTAAACTACAATGAATAATTCTCATAAATACTCATTAACTATGCAGACAGTGACTGATTAATGACACAGGCCATTTGTAGGGTATAATAATATATGAAATAATCCTTGCAGTTATTGGTTGCAAAATTCCATACTATTTCATCAGTTAATAATGAAAACTTGCCTTCTTACCCTGAATGTCAGTTGTTGATTTGAGAATACCTTCCACTTACATATCACGGAAAATTTAATGTTTGCTATCTCTCAACTCTATGGAATCTAAGCAATTGCTTATGCATTTCATAGTTTTTTGTAAGCATTTCTACTCTTAAAAACTGATTGTAAAAATTTATAAAAAATAGAAGCTTTTTTAATAGATAAGTGTAATTTAAAAATTAAGAATGTTTTGCTGATTTGTCAATTGTATAACCTCTCTATGATCAGTAATTATAAAACTGGGTATGTCAGTCATGCTAATTTTACTCTTTTCATTTCAGATATATTTCACATTGCTTCACATAAATTCTGACCATGTTGCTTTCCTTGGACCTGGGGTTAAAAATATGAAAGAAGTAAGAAAGCAAAAAGCAACGGTGTATTATTCAGAACCAAAAGACATATTAGTTAAAGATGATAGAAATGCTCTGATTCAGTCAATGATGAGATTAAATAATTATTGTATACATTTGTATGTTCTATGAACATAGTCATGTGTTATACTTTTTGGTTGTTAAGTTGGATAGAGTTTTCCATTAAAAAATCCTTTTTTGACTGAAAGATATAAATGAGCTTAGTGTTTTCCAAAGACAATTTCAGCACTGTGATATTAAGTTTCTATTGTATTTTTTCACTGAACTATTGGACTGAATGTAGGGCTATCTAATAGGTCGTTAAGGAATCTAAAGGATTATGGGTATTTTTATTGTTCCCCAAAATGTAAATAACGTCACTTCATTGGTTGAATTTCAATTGACATTATTGTTTAGGACATTTTTAACCAATCACGATGCTTTGGTGTACACTTTTAAAAATATTACCCAGAATGCAATAGATTCTATAACAACAAATTAAACTGCAGCATAATGAGATTTTATTTTATTATGTTTCAAATTTCATATGCTGACCTGATAATTTTGAACACACACATACTTGAAATTTATTGTATATTTAAATTGTGAAATTTTATTAAATTATTATATAATTTTGCATATTAATGTCAGCTATTAATGGACCAGTTTGATAAATTGATTGATTGATTGACTTGTATTTAATGCCACTTTCGGCACTATTGGATATTTCGTGGCAGTCATTTTTCATTTGTGGAGGAAGCCAGAGAGAACAACTGGCCTTCCGCAGAAAAACTGACAATCCTTGTCAATTAAGATTTGAGTCGAATGCACCTGCCAAGTGCAGGGTTTGAACTCACAACCCCAGTGTTGACAGGCTAGTGATACAGTAATTAGACTACATAAACCACTCACCCACCGAGGCCCCTCAGTTTGATAACAGATAACTTAACATTCTAATATAAGCACTAGTTGCTTGTTTCTGGATCTTAATTGTCTTTTTGTGTATTTTTATTGTACATGATGTATTTTTATACGACCACAAATTTTTTGTGGTCGTATAATGTTATGACTTTGTCAGCATTGTTGTTGTCTTCTATGAAATTGTACCACAAGGTTCCATACCACAGAAGGAAAGTTGGGATTGATTTTTGGGGTTGTCACCCTAACTGTTTAGGAATTAGGGGTCAAAAACAAGCATTTTTTTCTCAGGACAATAACTTGTGTATACTAGTAAGTGTGTGGATCTCTATGAAATTGTACCACAAGGTTCCATACTCAAAAGGAAAGTTGGGATTGATTTTTGGGGTTATGGCCAAAACCGTTTAGGTATTAGGGTTCAAAAGAGGCCCAAAACTAGGGTTTTCTGTTTTCAGGAACATTACTTGAGTATATGTCTATGGATCTCTATGAAATTCTACCACAAGGTTCCATACCATAAAAGGAAGGTTGGGATTGATTTGGGACGGTTATGGCCCTTACTGTTTAAGAAAAGGGGCCAAAAGCAACACTTTTCTAATACTTTGTATAAATTGCATATTTCTTGACCAATTTCACTGGGGTTTAATTCAATGTCTTGAATTCTTGGGGTTCTTTATTATGCTGAATCTAACCATGTATTTAGATTTTAAATTGGTCCACATTAAGGTCCAAAGTGTCCAAAATTAAACTTTGTTTGATTTCAACAAAAATTGAATTCTTGGGGTTCTTTATATGCTGAATCTAACCATGTATTTAGATTTTGGATATTGGACCATAATAGGCAAATATCCAATTTCAAATGTTTAAGTCCTTAGACCACATTCATTCTGTGTCAGAAACCTATCCTATGTCAAATATTTAATCACAATCCAAATTCAGAGCTGTATTGCACAATTAATAGAAATTGTTTGTAGATTCATAGTTAAAAATAGATACAGCATAAAATCCTAATTTTAGAAATTATGTATAGATATAGTTTAAAATTTACTGTTCATTATTAGATATTTTGAAAAATAATTAAAGCTAAAAAGTAAGTTTTATAGATTTTTAAAGCTATGTATTAATGATGATTGATATTTTGGATATTGTTTTTTTCATTTTTTCTGTAAATTATTTGAAGAACTTTGAGGTAGGTTTGTTTGTTATTCTGTGTAAATTAATTTTCAGAATGCTATATAGATTTTTTTTTGATGAAGCGTACCCTTTTACAAACTTAGGTAATATTGATTATTAATTAATAAGTAAATTAATTAAATTCTTGTTGTACTAAGATATGCTGGCACTAACTGTACAATTAGATTTTGGATATTGGACGATAATAGGTAAAAGTACAATTTCAAATTTCTTAGTTCTTTGACCACATTCATTCTCTCAGAAACCTATGTGTCAAAATGAGATCACAATCCAAATTCAGAGCTGTATCAAGCTTGAATGTAGTGTCCATATTTTGCCCAACTGTTTGGGGTTCGACCTCTGCGGTAGTATCAAGCTGCGCATCGCGGAGCATTTTATTTCATTCATAATAAATTATTGTTTACTTAAATAGTGTTTTCCTTTTTTATTGTTTTTACTTAATAATGGAAAACTATAATAGATAGACTGAAAAATTAAACAGCAAATTATCAGTAATCACAATTTATACATATTTTCCGTTTTTTGCTTAGTACATTAAAATCTAAAATGGAAACTGTCCAGCAAATATGACCAGCAGGGCAAAATTATAGCCCTCACAGTTTCCATTCAACACCAATATTCTTGTTGCATTTTATTTACTTTGTGATAAATGCCAGGTGAGCAATAGATGCTCCCTGGAGCACAAATTTTAGACATTAGAATTTCAATTTCTCAGGCAGTGTAATCCTCATACAATTACTGATGAACCAGAAACTTTCCTATTGTCAATTTTTCTTTATTGATCGTAATATTCAATAGGCTGAATTTTTCAGATGGTTCTATATGCATGTTTGCAGCGACAATTTAGGATTAAATTAATGTAAATTAGCCTAAGTTATGGAAGAGGCAGTTATGCAGGCCTGGGACAGTCTAGGCCTGTTGTCCTCTTTGCAGCTAGACCTCATAAGCTAAATATTTCATGGTGCAACTTCCTTAAGTATATAAATTCTTTTATTGAAATATTATGTATATATACAAAAAAAAATATTTAAATCCAACACAGCAAGGACCACGAGAGGTTTTGAAACTGCTCATTTACCTATTTTACAATCAGGCGATCTTGCGGTACCAAGATTAGTCCCATCTTTTCAGCACAGAAATAGTGTCTAGTACACTTGTTAATGGTTTGCACAGTGACTTAACTTACATTAGCTAAAGACTGTAGCAAACACAGTTTGACTCTGCTTTACAAATAGGTGCCAATTATATTTCCTTGTTCGAGTTAGTTGTCATCCTATTGGTACATGTATATGCAGGTTTATATTGGTTATATTTTGAAGATCGGCAATACACAAAATACTATTGTTATACACATATGTAAAATCACGCTTCTACAATCTGCCGATACCTTTATTTTGGCATTGCACAAGGGCATGTTTTTCTCTGACTGATAATGACGTCTTCACACTTAATCCATTAAATATTGGATGTGTACTGATTGATGTTTGGACTCGTACTTTTCATGCTCCACCTACGATAGTAGTAGGGGCATTATTTTTTCTGGTCTGTGCGTCTGTTCGTTCGTTTTTCCGTTCGTCCGTCCGTCCGTCTGTCCCGCTTCAGGTTAAAGTTTTTGGTCAAGGTAGTTTTTATACGCCCGTTTACGGGACGTATTTTGGTATACCGTTGACCGTCTGTCCGTCCGTCCGTCCGTCTGTCTGTCTGTCCGTCCGTCCGTCGTCAACATGTCGGACATAAACTCAAAAAAGCTTTAACCAATATGCATGAAACTTTTGTGAATTGTTTATATCTATTGACGTGAGCTCCCTTTCGTTTATTATAAATTTCAGATTTACCGTTTCCAAGTTTTGGGGTTTTATTCATTAAAAAGGGGGGATTTTCCAGTTTTCCGACAATAACTCAAGAATGCTTTCACCAACTTGCAAGAAATTTTGATGAAATGTTTATATCTATTGACATGAGCTCCCTTTCGATTTTTATAAATTTTAGATTTTACGTTTCCGGGTTACAGGGTTTTATTCATAAAAAAAGGGTGATTTTCCAGTTTTCAGAAACTTTGGTGAATTGTTTATATCTGTTGATGTAAGTTCCCTTAAGAATTTTATAAATTTTAGATTTTACATTTCTGAATTATGGGGTTTTATTCATTAAAAAAGGGGGGATTTTCCAGTTTTTGGACAATACCTCAAAAATGCTTTCAGCAGTTCTCATGAAACTTTGGTGAATTATTTATAGCTATTGATGTAATCTCCCTTTTGATTTTCATTAATTTCAAATATGACATTGAGAAGAATTGAACTTTATTTGTTTATAGTCTGACAACAGGTTTACTAAGTATTGCACAACAGCACAGTGTATTGTACAACAACAAGAAATCTTTAATTGCATATAAAATCAATTCATATAACCAATTTCAAGTTCTTTGACTACATTTATTCAAAAACCTATAATATGTCAAATTTTATATTACATTCCAAATTCAGACCTGTATCAAGCTTGACTATTGTTTCCATTTTTGCCCCAACTGTTCAGGGTTGGACCTCTGCGGGCGTATCCAGCTGCGCTCAGCGAAGCAGTTTATTGATGAATTTGAAGTCCAATCAACTTGAAACTTAGTACACATGTTCCCTATGATATGAGTTTTGACCCCAATTTCACGGTCCACTGAACACAGAAAATGATAGTGCGAGTGGGACATCCGTGTACTATGGACACATTCTTGTTCTTTAGTTGTTATTGGCTTTGAACTAGCTTTCAGTAACTGAGAGTACTTTCAGATCTGTACTTTGTGCCGTTTGTGTTTTCTGTTACGGTTTTTCTGTGATTTGTATCGATCTGATGTGCCCATTTCAACTGATTTTGACAGTTTGTTCGTATGTTGTACTGTTGCACCACTGTCCCAGGTTAGGAGGAGGGTATGGCGTCATCAAAAATGTTTAACCCCGCCACATTCTGTGTGTGCCTGTTCCAATTCAGGAGCCTGTGTTTCAGTGGTTGTCGTTCTTAGCAGTATATCATATTTGTTTTTCGTTCATTGTTTTGTACGTAGGTCAGGCCGTTAACTCGTTTTCCTGTTTGAATCATTCGTTTTCGTTTCGTGGCCTTTTGTGGCTTGCTGTGTGGTATGGGTTTTGATCATTGTTGAAGTCCGTACGGTGACATATAATTGTTAACTTGTCATTTGATCTCTTGTGGAGTTATTTATGTTAGCAGGCGTAACACATCTTTTTGTTTTTATAATAGAAAAATGTTTCTATATGCATGTATGTATGTAAAAACTGATTTCTCCTCTTTTAAAATGAGATGGATCGCAAAATTGCTACAAGCAAAACAAGATAATTGGACGCTGATCCCAAAGCTCTTCTTAAATACATTTAAAAAAAAATCAATAGAAATTTTAACAGATAATTTATTGATATCAACCAAGAAAAAGCATTAGCAATTGAAAATTTAAGCAATAAAAGATATATCAATACCACGTTCAACAGAATATTTCTCCAAACATTGGCATAAACAAATAAAAAATGAGGTAAAATAAATTCATGGAATGTAAATTTTAAAAAGAATTTCTGGAAATCATGAATAGAATTTTATCTCAAATCAATTTTGATAAGAGATCAGCTTAAAAATTCGTAAGGGGTTCCGTGGAACCCTTTGTCTCGCTTGCTATTGCTGCTGTCAGTGTAAAAGTGTAATGTTGACTTAAAAAGTGAGTCCGTTGATCAGTAAAACCCAGAATAAAAAAATCAAACTTTTTCTTTAAATGCTATTTCTTAGTCTTGAAGATTAGCTTCTGTCCATGTTTCATAACCATTAATTTCGAAACAACAAATGATAGACAATACATATATAACTAAACAACAAATGATAGACAGCACGGGGCACATCGAAATATATGTAAGAAAACCTAGCAGTTTAAAATAGTATGAAAGGGCAATATACAAAACAGATGACCAGACCAGTATTTTGAAGAAATTTAACCAAACATGAAATTTTGACGGTGTATTAATATGAGAAATTCTCACATGAACAAGCACACCATAACTGTAAATATTATAAGAGCATACACCTCATGCACGGGGAAACGTTCTACTGCCTCCACACAGCACTATAGACAAACTCTAGAATCAATAGAAAATGAAAGGATATGGAGTAAATGTACATGGGACAAAATCGCACACAATACATAGAAAACATAGAAAATTATCAATGAACAGGGCTTTTATTCCTGTTCTTCATCTTGACAGTTGATGTAGAGCCTTCAACAATGAACAAATCATTCATACCCTACAACAAGGTCAAGACGGCCCCTAGCGTCGACTTAAGCGGTACTATTGATAAAAATAAAGTAATTTTGAAAGACATCGATCGCCGCTAAAATATGCCTTGAAGTTACACATGTCGGGAGCGGTCAATGAATTACATAATTTATAATTACGGGCGAGGTTTTTGAACATATATTTGTCATACATTGCCCAACAAAAGACCATTAATTTCGAAACAGCAAATGATAGACAATACATATATAACTAAACAACAAATGATAGACAGCACGGGGCACATCGAAATATATGTAAGAAAACCTAGCAGTTTAAAATAGTATGAAAGGGCAATATACAATACAGATGACCAGACCAGTATTTTGAAGAAATTTAACCAAACATGAAATTTTGACGGTGTATTAATATGAGAAATTCTCACATGAACAAGCACACCATAACTGTAAAACTCTATGAAGGTTTGACAAAGTAATTGATGTGTTAAAACTTTAACGCCAGACTGTATCTACTTGTTAACTACACAAAAACTAAGTCCATTTATCAGTAAAATACGAAAATTGAAAATAAATGTTTTCAAAAATTTGTTCTGGATACCATATGTTAGACATGAACAGTCCAAATTTCATTAATTTTCATGAGGGTTTGACAAAATTATTGATGACTTATTGAAAAGCTTTAACCTTAGACTGAGCCATAGTGTTAACTGTGAAAAATTAAGTTCCTTTATCAGTAAAAATAAATATTTTCAAAATTTAACTTTAGGTCATAAACAAGTTTCTGTCCAAATTTCACAAAATTCCATGTAGGTTTGACAAAGTTATTGATGTCTAAATATAACACCTCAGATTTAATCTGAATGTTAACAGTAAAAAACACTAAGTCCATTCATTAATAAAATATGAAAAAATGAAAATAAATACTTTCAAAATTTAACTCTGGATACTATTTTTTGGTCATAAACAAGCTTCAGTCCAAATTTCATAAAATTCCATGAAGGTTTGACAAAGTTATTTTGTTAGTAAAATAAGGAAAAATGAAAATAAAGATTTTCAGAATTTTGCTCTAGATACTGTATATTTTGGTCATAAACAAGCTTCTTCCAAATTTCATAAAATTCCATGTAGGTTTGACAAAGTTATTGATGTCTAAAAAACTTCAACTACATACTGAACCTAAATGTTGACGCCGCCGCTGACGACGGAATCTAGGATCGCTATGTCTCGCTTTCGCGAAATAAATTTTGCAGACTCGATAAAAATGAAAACAACACGTTATAAATGACATGCCTCCGAAGCGCTTTTCAGAATTAACCTTCATCAGGAACGCTCAAAGCCTAATATTTGAAACCCAAGGATGTATAAGAACCAAAAAGTTGAAGAGCTATTTAACCAAAAATGACCTAAAAAATAGCCAAATCCATCTAAGGTCAACTTTGCCTGAGGGAGTTGAATCATTAGTTTATTTATAATTTCAAAATTTATAAATGGACAATTTTAGAAAGGTTTGTTATAAAGATAGGTAATCGACTATAAAGTAACAGAGTATATTGGGTTCAATATAATTCTGACAACTTAAGGATTCACAATTTACAAATCTCACCGTTTCACATCAAAGAAATAAATCGAAAAATGTATTCATTATTTTTAAATCAGGATTGGATGACTATGTTAATTCATACAATCTAGACAAAAAATACACATCAGTCCGAGTGTTTTAATTTATAATCTTAAAAAAGTTATTTTTAATCAGACATATTCTAGTAACTTTTATATACTACATAACTTAATTATTCACCTGTTATATTTTGAATCCAAGCAAAAAGATATAAAATTAGCAAATTTCACAATCAATCCTCCAAAAGCATACTACTTTAACTTTTAAACAAAGGTAACACTCATATCAAGAAAAGCGATACACTACACACTTAAATCACTCAATTGATTATTGATATGATGGTTCAGGAAATATTTAATTCGGGATTAGTATATTGTATTATCGTTGCATATCGTATTTTACTGTATTATACTAACAGGGAGTTGAGAAAAATATAACTTATCTTTATGAAACTGTGTTTTTTAGATATAAACATTATCAGGGTACCTTGTCATTAAATCTGTAGCAGTAAGGTAATTGTTAACAGCTTCAGAGCTGTACATTGTCATCAAGTGTTAGAAAAAGTAAAAAATGAAAAAGATTGAAAAAAAGTAAAAACAAAAAAAAAAAAACCCCAAAAAAAACGAAACTTCTTTGTCTGTGCCGGCATCAAAAACATTTTCAGTTTACTCAGATTTGTCGATACCATCAGCTGCGATTTCTGTGGCGGCATCACACATATCTTCAGTTTTTTTTTCAGATTTCAAAGTTTCTACTTTTTTTTGTTAGCATTTAGAGCAAAGTTTGCTTTCCCATTCACGTTGCCCTCTGCACATTCTGCAATGTCAGAAGCATTTAACATACCTTTAGTGTTTCCAGATTGGAAGGCCAATCTTTTTTTGATAGTATAAAGAGCAAAGTTTGCTTCGTGTTTTACTTCTTCATCTGCAAATTTGTCAATTCCCTCCGCAATGCTATTTGTTGCGGTATTAAACATATCAGTCATATAGTCATGTTTGCCAGATTTCAAAGGTTTTATACCCTTTTTGGTAGCATTATCATCAAAGCTTGCTTTGCGTTTTGCATAGTCGTCTGCATAATTGGCGATGCCACCAGCTGCGATGTCTGTTGCGGCATCAAATATTTGTTCGTTTTTTCCAGAATTAAAAGTTTTTACTCCCTTTTTTGTTGCATTGAGAGCAAAGTTTGCTTTGCGTTTAACGTCATCGTCTGCAAATTTGTCGATGCCATCAGCTGTGATGTCTGTTGCGGCTTCAAATATATCTTCAGTTTTTCCAGATTTATAAGCTTTTACTCCTTTCTTTGTTGCATTTAGAGCAAAGTTTGCTTTGCGTTTAACGTCGTCGTCTGCAAATTTGTCGATGCCATCCGCTGCGATGTCTGTTGCGGCTTCAAACATATCTTCAGTTTTTCCAGATTTATAAGCTTTTACTCCCTTCTTTGTTGCATTTAGAGCAAAGTTTGCTTTGTGTTTAACGTCGTCGTCTGCAAATTTGTCGATGCCATCCGCTGCGATGTCTGTTGCGGCTTCAAATATATCTTCAGTTTTTCCAGATTTATAAGCTTTTACTCCTTTCTTTGTTGCATTTAGAGCAAAGTTTGCTTTGCGTTTAACGTCGTCGTCTGCAAATTTGTCGATGCCATCCGCTGCGATGTCTGTTGCGGCTTCAAATATATCTTCAGTTTTTCCAGATTTATAAGCTTTTACTCCCTTCTTTGCTGCATTTAGAGCAAAGTTTGCTTTGCGTTTAACGTCATCGTCAGCAAATTTGTCGATTCCGTCAGCGGCGATATCTGTTGCGGCTTCAAACATTTCTTGATTTTTTCCAGATTTTAAAGCATTTACTACCTTCTCAGTTGTATAAAGAGCAAAGTTTGCTTTGCGTTTAACATCATCGTCTGCAAATTTATCAATACCATCGTTTGCAATATCGATGGGTGTATCAATGGTATCACATGTTTTACTAAATTTTAGTACCTGAATACTTATTTTAGCTGTTTGTAAACCAAATCCGACAATTTTTTTAGTATTTTCATCTGCTGCTAAATCGACAACAGTTTTTGTGGCATCCAAACCAGTTTCGACAACAGTTTTAACATCAATTTTGCCTTTTGTTGCTACATCTTTGTCAATCTGTCCTGCTTTTGAGGAAATGGCAATAATTTTCCCTATTGTCTCTGTTCCCACATTTTTACTGCAACATTAATCATTTATACATTTTCCAACTGCACTTTGCAATTTTTCAGCAAGTATACCACTACCTATAAATTGAAACGATTCTTTCAAAAGGCTATACAAAAATTGGGCTGTTTGGTCTATGATCTGTTGTTTTATGGGGCACAATTCATGATCATCTTCCTTGAAATAACTAAATGCTTTATTGTTAATGAAGCTTTATAAATATCATTTAGTGCAGTATTTACATGTTTGCAATAGACCGATACCAATTTTTTTATGTCATATTTCGCACATGATATTTCATCAATGATATCAAAAATCGGTTTACATTGTTCAAAGATGTCCGTTTGCTTTGTTTTCATTTGCTTGGACGTTGTTTTTATTACATCCTTTACACACCCTAACAAAACTTGTCTGAATTGACAAATGTTTTCTGAACTAAGTAATTTCTTTGTTATATCCATGTATTTGGCAGATATTTCATTCTTTGATCTGTTGTTTTTGCAATAGAAGGCAATAAAGTCGTCGACTATCGGATACATGTCACTCTCTGTAAACGCAAACTGAGTTTCCTGTTTTATATTTTCTCTAGCAATGTCTTCAAACATCGTGACCTCTTTCTCTTGGGCAAACTCCTGCATACGGAGTATATATCTCCCAATTGATACGATATTCCCGGGCTTGTATTTCCTATCATGATTTCCTTGATAGAGGATTGCTGCTCACAAGGAAGCTATAATTAAACCAAGAGTTCCAAATGGTGAAGTTGAAATCATCCCTTCGTAAATTTTACGGACGCCATCACCAGTTGGTTGACTGTTATGGAATAACCGTTTCACAGATGATATCGGATATGTTCCTTTTGTCGTAACTACAATACCCTTCCCTTTTCATGAATGAGCCTACCGAATTAGACTATTTACAGGATTTGTAATAACATAAGTAACACGACGGGTGCCACATGTGGAGCAGGATCTGCCTACCCTTCCGGAGCACCTGGGATCACCCCCAGTTTTTGGTGGGGTTCGTGTTGCTTAGTCTTTAGTTTTCTATGTTGTGTCATCTGTACTATTATTTGTCTGTTTGTCTTTTTATTTTTGGCCATGGCGTTGTCAGTTTGTTTTCGATCTATGAGTTTGAATGTCCCTATGGTATCTTTCGTTCCTCTAAAAGATATGTTCCACCTCGTCTGGCTAGTTGCAGTCCTACTTCAGTCCCCACGCCTACACATATAGTCCTAAAGACAGGTCCAAACGATTTTGATGTGATCATAGATCCAATTGTTTTAAACTCAGAAACTGCTTTATTTGCCCCATTTTTACATGTCGTTTTACAGCTGCAACAGTTGCCCTTACTCCTTTAACACCTTTAGTAGCGGTTTTCGCTTGGTTATAGCCAAAAGAGGCGACAGATACAGCTATGCTGACAGCTTTTCCGACCATCCACGATTTCATTTTTCCACACTGCATATGCTCCGGTAAAATATCATTGACACCTTCTGCTATAAGTCCCCGCCCTAACTGTGCCAGTATCCCAGCTGTAGATGCTACAATTACAGCCCCAACAGCGATTTGTAGTACACCAAGGGCTATTACCAACATTCCTTTCCAACAAAATGGTTTTCTTTCCTTTACAAAAATTAACTGTGTTAATCCCATTTCCCAGAACACATATATTTCAGATTCAATTTTTTTGCTGGTGTTATCGTCCCCAAGAACTATAGTGAAAATGCTGGTACCCTCTGCTGTCGCTTCCTTATTTGTTTTTTGAAATTCTCGAAGTTGTTGTAGTGAAACCTTGATATTTTCTTCAAAGTAATTAATAATTTGACAACGCGAGTTAAACTGTGACGCAGTACCGTTTACTTCTTCTTCATTATTATTTTCATCGTTCATGCTCGATGAAAGGGTTAAACATAACACAGCTTCTTCTTTAAATAATGCAAAGCATTCTTGTGATTTTGAAAAGTCATCAATAGCCTTTGTGATATACCCTGGTTCCCTCTTTAGCAAATAACAGTATGCTCTATTATAAAATGATATCGCTGCCCATTTTCTGTCCATATTAATTGCCCTTGTAAAAAGAACTTCTGATCGAGCGTAGTATCTATTAAATAACTGTTCATTTGCGAATTTGATAATATGGGAAGCATTAGAGCAGGGCGAAAGTTTTGCACAAAGTTTGTGTTTAGCAGTTATTAACAATATCATACAACTTAGGCACGCATATGCTTATGAAGCCTTTTCGTTATTTTAAAAATACGTATACAAAATTGTGTGCAATATTAATATTGTATATTTAATACTACTGTTCTGGCATAGATACAACTCTCACTTATCCAAGACGTTTTTGAATCTCACTTCAAATTTGCAATTTGGATTAACTCTTTATTGATACGGATGACAACACAAGACTAAAGTAAAGACCATAAATTTCCGTGGAAATTTCAAGTGGAAGCCCAGCGGTCTTAATAAAAACAGAAAACTTTTCGTTTGTTACAAAACAATCTCGATACATTGGTAAGGTGATACTGATTGATTGATTGTTGGTGTTTAACGCCACTTTCTGCACTATTGTGCCATATCGTGACGGTTATTTTATTGGGGGAGGAAGCCGGAATGCCCGGATAGAACCGCAGACCTTCGGTAAGAAAACTGACAATCATAATCGATTAAGATTGGAGTCGAGGGCTCCTGCCAAGTGCAGAATTCGACAGGCTAGTGACACAATAGTCCGACTACTTGGATTACTCGGCCACCGAGGCCGCTTAGATAATACAAAATGATGACCCTAAAATCAATAGTTGATCTAATTATGACTCCTGTGACTCGTTTAACGTTCAGCGAACAATATCACTTGCTATAAAGTGTGACATCTATCAAAATGATAACAAAGAGTATACAATTGTAAAATCAAGAGCATTCCTTAATTTAAATAATTGTGTTGAAACAGTCGTATATATACATGTTTTATTCCACGAGTTTTCCCAATGCAAGTATATTTTATTAAATTTCATATTTGTTTTTTCTCCGTTTAGCATGAATAAAAGAAATGAAAAAGAAGAACATTTTTAACCCCCCTTTCCTTTCCAAACACCATTCCTTCAATGTTTTGTAAAAATGATTAGTGACTTTAATTCAAAAGTGCATATCAATCGATGTTGACATTCTTCTTTTTTTTTTTTTTTTTATCTAATTTGACAAGATTTTTATATTTACGGGGAATCAGCGTATTAAATAGAACAGCCAGTAGAAATATAAATCAAAGTTGGTACTTGGAAAATTTATTCCCATAATATTGTTTTTTTTTATTATTCATTAAATATTTTTCAGAACGTTCTATCTTGAGTTAATTATCAGTTACGTCCGCTCGGAGACCGTGCGAAAATGAATAGTCCAATTATCAGTATTTGCATGTGAGGAATGTTTGCCACTATATTCTCCATTGTATGCTACCAGTGGCGGATCCAGAGGGGGGCGTAGAGGGCGTACGCCCCCCTTTGCTTGCACTTTTTTTTTTTGTAAAATGATTAATCAGACTTGACTTCGTGAACTTTGCCATTTCCCGTGTATTTAATTTTTATGCGACAATTCTTTACTTATAAAGATATTTTTCTCTCGTATTTACTGTAATATATTATTGATTATGTCAAAGTCATGTGATTCGCTACGGTGGAGTTGACCAGTGCGTCGAAAAAACGTCACTCAGTCATTTTGAAATTCAAATTACAGTAACACATTGCTTAGGCTGAGGATGACAAGCATGACACCTTCAAAGCGACAAAGGATCGAGCAAGAACGTATTGACTTCTATTTCACAATTCCACCAAACAGAAAGTAATACTCTATTACACTCTCATGAAAAAAAAAAGTTCCACAGCAATAGTATTTACCTACGAAAACATGTTTAACCCCACACGCCCCAGCCCATTAACTAGTAACATTGCTGAATAATAATCCCCAGTCAGTAAGCTCTAGATAGATTTAAAATCTAAGGTACGGACCATTTGATTTGAGGGAGCAGTCTGAGATATTTTAGAGAAAAAATTCTGACCCTGATTTTTGCCTTAAACAAAAATTCTGGCCGTATCTGGATTGAAAACAATACTGGTAATCTTGTCCACTTTTTTTGCTATTAGAAACAAAGATTTCCAACAGAATTATTGAGCATTAAATGAACATGATGAATGAAAAACGGGCGTAATTTTTTTGGGGCCGGGGGTTTGCATGTTGTAAATCCCATATCTGACCGGAATGTCTGTTTCGCCGAACTGATATGCCGAATACTTTTTTCAAGGCCCGACTGCAACCTGCCTGTTCGGTGTGGCCTTTATGTCTCCATTTGTCGACCGTCATTCACAACTTCGTTGTCATTTCAGACTCATTCGTAGTCTTTGGTTGATTTGGAACCCCTCACTTCCCTTGTTGGGTGAAACATTTCAACCAAACATTTGGATAAAAATTGCTAGTTTGTCTTTGTTCGTGTCTGTCGTATTGTAAATTTCACTGAATGGCCGTATATCTTGTTTTCAACAAGAAATCTGTGAGGTTATGCTAACTAACCTTACAACAAACGAGAATTTTCCATGTCCATTTTTTTACTGGCAAATCCCACATCAAATATATTAGTACATAGCTTTGGATCCATCCAATCATTTTATAATAGACAATTAATGGGGAGAATACGGCCTCAAAAATGTCCAACCCTTACACTTTAACTATAAAATATACATGCCCCACGTCAGGAACCGTTAAAAAAGTGCATTTTACACTTATTTTATGTTTTTTATCCAAAAATAGGTCCAAAAAATTTTTCACCTCGCTCCGCTCGGCGAACTTTATATACTCCGCCCCCCCTTTCCAAAATCCTGGATCCGCCCCTGGCTACAATAACCTCTTACCCCAGAACATATTCATTTATCATTGTTATGTATGACTGGAATTATTATAGCATAATGGCAGAGGAAAGCTTTTCTTCCGGGCGCCCGGGAAAATAGGCATTCTTGCAATTTTCCGGCTAGCCGGAAGAATAGCCAATATTCTATAGACAGATAGTATAATCTTAAATCTTATCATCTTCAGAGCATGTAAACACCGTGAAAATGGCGGAAATGAGTTACCAAATGAAAATCAAACTACTTGTCGAAACAAACTGCGCCACTGCAAAAATTGACATAAAGACAAACTGTATATGAGTGCCGACTTACAATATAGAATTTACACACTGACTTCACGATTCCATGGAAATAACAAATTAGATAACGCAATTGTCTTTAAGTTGAATATTACTTTTCTTTTAAAATATTTAAGTATTTCTTGTATTTGTATAGTTGGCATTAGAGGAAGGAAGACAGCCTAGGTGCGGCGTGCAAATTTTTCAGATCACGTGGTACGATTTCAGCTCCCGTTTGGCAATTTTGAATAATGAAAAAGATCGATTTGTGCATATTTTTTTATATCAAATGTACTCTGTTGCATCCATAAAAACTATAGCGAGTTTTCTCAAAGAAAGATATATTGATAATCGAAAATAACTTTTACATAAGATATTTAATGATTTTTTACTTCTTTTTGAAAAATTATATCATTAATGTCCCATAGTGACGGGAATTTGTGTTCGATCTCTATACAAATACAAGGCACTTATTTTTGCTAATATTTCTTTAGTTTGCATGTAAAAATCATTGCAATTTATACTAGTAAAAGAATATTTTGTTCATACAACCTTGAACATAACAGGTCTCATTAAGTCTCCATCCGTTGCTGCATAGTAAGCCGAAAAACGGTTTTTTTTTGGTGTTTTTTTTTTTTGTTCTGATAAATGCAACAATTCCAATATTGATAATTTCGTATCAAATAAAATTTTGTCCCGAATAAAAACTGAAACTCAATTCAATGAATAAAAAAAAAAAAAAAACGAGTATTCGATTTGATTTATGTACATGTCGTACGAAATACGTCCTCCTGATTTAGCAGTTAAATAACGGGACAAATATTTATATTCCCAGCAAAAAATGACAATTACCTAATTCGTTTATTATATATGCATGTAGGAATATTGTATAATAATTACAACTGCGTATTACTGCTCATGTTTATAATTTCAATCCACAAATTTTGAGTGTCCAGGTGATGTTCACGCCATGACGGGCTAGTAACAAATGACACATATCACTGCGACCATGGAAGTATTATATTGACGTCAAAATAATACTTCCATGCTGCGACCGAGAGAAATCTGCGTGCAGATTGTCGTCCCTCCTCTGACTTGACATATTACACATTTATAGAGTCTTGACATCGCGACTATGACAAGTAAGTCTGGGACCTTATATTGTCCTAAAACTGTTTGACACTATATTATCATATGAATCTAGGATCTAAACAAAGCTAGTAAGTAAAATATTCCCAGATTATATAAGTTATTAGCCGAAAGCTGCATATGCGGTATCGGGTTTGCCCATTGTTGAAGTTTGCATAAGTGACCTATGGTTAGTTGTCTCGTTTGAAATCACGTGTACACCACGTCTTTTTATTTTGTATGACTTTAAAACACAAAGTTAAATGTCTAAAACAGGTTAAGATTTTTGGTTTTTGTCAGTGGCGGATTTACCGGGGGCACAGGGGGCACGTGCCTCCCCCAGTCCAGGTCACCAAAAAAATTCTAACATAATTGTATTGAATCTGCGTATCTAAAGCGGAAATTAATCACAGCCTGATTTGACTTCTTAACTGGCCGTCAATTAACCCCAGCTTCAACATGCGTGATTTATGACAACTTATCGGTGGGTGTGTAAATATTGACAGCTGTGTGTAATGTCTCTTTTCAAAAGATTAGATGTAAACTATATACATGTACATGTTGATTGGAAAAGAACGAATATTTTTATTGGTTTTTGATACAATATCACAGATTAAGATCGATTAACAAGTGAAATCTTCTGATCAGGGAAGAAATTACTAACCAAAATTTGTGTTTTAAACAAATATGTACAAATAAATGTTTAGTGTCAAGAATGTTAGTATCGATATATGGGATGTCTTCATAACAAAATTCTCACATTACCATTTTTGTGATTTTTCTTTCTTCAAACTGTCTTTTTTGTGACTTTATTCAACAACAGACTTTTTTTTTCAAACTGACTGTCGTATTTTCTTTTCACTTCTATTTTCAAAGGAAACCAACAATTTGTTTAAAAAAAAAAACTGCCTCCTCCTCTTTCCATACAAAAATGAGTGTCATTGTCTAATATATAATCATTAATTAAAACGCAATTGTATGTTATAAAACATAGTCTGGAACTAATACTGTAACGTTTATCTATTACACCAAGCATACAGTAATACATGACAGTATATTTTTCCTGTTTCAATTACCACATACATAGATATAAGAAGATGTGGTATGAGTTCCAATGAGACAACTCTCCATCCAAGTCAAAATTTATAAAAGTAAACCATTATAGGTCAAAGTACGGTCTTCAACACGGAGCCTTGGCTCACACCGAACAGTAAGCTATAAAGGGCCCCAAAAATTACTAGTGTAAAACCATTCAAACGGGAAAACCAACGGTCTAATATATATAAAAAACGAGAAACGAGAAACACTTATGAACCACATCAACAAACGTTTTAACATACATGTATGAGGCTAGGAATGGGTAACCATTTATGAGGATATGTATGGGGTCACTGATGGGGTTTACAGAAAAGAAAATAATGGGACCAATAATATAAATAAATATGAATAACAGAATAAAAAGGGGATTGTTGGTTGCTTAACGTCCAGTGGCAAATATTACATGCATGCTTAGGACAATTATAATACGGATCAATTGGCAGAAGAATAAAGAATAGAGTGAAATGGTGAAAAGATAATAGAACTATAAAAACGATGGTCTGGCACCCCACCATAACCACCCACACTCGCATGTATATGTTACACGGAATTTGTAAAATCACTGAAATTTCAGGGAATTTGTAAAATCACTGAACTGATTAGTGATTTTATAAAATCCCTGATTTTGACCAGTGATTTTACAAAATCCCTGAAATAATTAAGATCTTTTTTGCAGATTCACTGATTGTTTTCAGGGAATTTGTAAAAATAAATTCATTCTTATTGATTGAAAATTTCTGTAAAAAAAGCCTACAGCAGTAACACTCAATAAGTTTGAGGTTAATTTAGCCTTTATTTTAATACTAAGTGAGCAGTTTGCATGCACTAAACAACTGACATACTGTAGAAAAATGGCTCAGGCACAGATGTCTTTAAATCAAGAGCAAACATACACACAAAAGATACTCCAAATAATTGAGGGAAAATTACAGTTCAACATATGGAACCGGGAAAAATATGATGTAATTTTGGAACTTATTGTCAAAGAGCCACAGAAAGAAGACAAAACAAGCTCTTAGTTAGAAAGTAAGTTACTGTTTATTATAGTTTTTTCTGTAATTACTGTAAAAATAAAGTAAAAAATTATTTCATTTTTTTATAATAATCAAATATAAAAACGGAACATTAGGTTGATTGCTGTCATAAGAGAAGAAAAACACATATGTAAGGAATAAGAAATTGAGTGGGTTTGGTTATTTGATCCAGTGGCAAATATTATAGTCATGCCTATCAGGGCAAGAACATCTTATTTTGACATGAAAATTGATATATAGAAAGCAAATAAGTGTTGTATTATTTATTTGCTTCCTATAAAATAACATTTATATTCACAAAATGATAATAAAAAAAGACAACAGAGAATATAGGTAAGAATACGTACTTGCATGTCAACGTTTTACTTACTTTGGTAATATCTCAAATACATGTATTCTATCACAAAGTGATAAAACTCTAAATAAATTTCCAAACTTTCTCATCTCTTTTAATCCAAATAAAAGTAAAGTAAATATTTTGTTGAATGTAGGTATGAAGTTCTTCAATGTGGAAATGTGAAAAAAGCGTTAAAAACGGTATTCATCAGATGAAGATGTACAATATTGTGTATGTCTTGAAGACATGTACAGCATAGTGCAGAAAATTCACATATCAATAGATCATGGTGGTAGGGACAAAATGGTAAAGGAGGCAAATAGAAAGTATGCAAATGTTTCATACGAAGCTTAAAACTTTACAAGGAACTTTGTGAGGAATGCCAACTTGAAAAAACGTAGAACTGCTAGTAAAGGCATTGTCGTTAAGCCTATACTAAGCAAAGAGTTCAATTCCCGACGACAGGTTGATTTGATAGACATGCAGTCATTCAAATACAATGACTATAGATTTTTAATGGTATACCAAGATCATTTAACAAAATTTGTAATTTTACGCCCGCTTACATCAAAGCGTGCATATGAAGTAGCAATGCAAATACTTGATATCTTCCTTCTTTTTTGGGCTTCAAACATCCTTGAAAGTGATAAAGGTGCCGAATTAACCGCAAACATCATTAGTGAGCTTAAAAACTTATGGCGGAAATGTAAAATTGTTCATGGTAAACCTCGACACCCCCAGAGTCAGGGCAGTGTTGAGCGATCTAATGCTGATGTCAAGGATATAGTTATCACATGGATGCGAGATAATCATTGTAAAGACAGGCCTGTCGGTGTCAAATTTGTATAATTTGGGGAAAACAGAAGTCATCATTCAGGCTAAACAGAGCTCCCTACAAAGCTATGTTTGGGGTAGACGCAAGAGTTGGGATAACATCATCCTCACTCCCTGATGAATTTATAGCTTAAATTGACAGCGAAGAACATTTGTCAGATTTAGCAAACATGGAGCTCAATATAAATACTGATGACGAAAACACATGTACAACTGATGATGAAGCAATGGAGATTTCTGAGCCACAACCTTCTGAACCAAAAACTGACATGTGCGTTGTATGTGAAGCAACTGCATTGAATGCAACTTCTTGTTCTTCTTGTAACAAAACTGTACATGCTATATGTGGAAAATCTATCATACATCTCTAAATAAATATTTAATTTTGGTCTCATGGTGCCCCCGGCAGACATCAAGGTTCTGGATCTCCCCTGTTTGTTGTTGAAAACTACAAGTATATGAGGATATTGATGCAGGGTTCTTCATTTCTGTAAATATTTGGAAATTTCTATCTCTATTGTTTATTTGTGTTTGCCCATTATTCTCCATTATGTTAACCTGAACCACACCCTTGCTGTTACATGTAAACAAAGTTCATATCATGGTAGAGTTTGATATTTAATGCACAAATTCCAAATGGGCGCATTGCATTTGCTCCAATTTGTGAAAAATCCAATCTTTCATTTGTGCCACAAGGTTATATTTCATTTGCGCCATTTCACAGGTAATGCAGGTAATATAAAACGGAAAAGTTAAATATTAGTTGCTCTATTGTGAATAAGATTTGTTTCTACAGTATTTCCCCTGGATAATTGAGTGAGTTCGTACTCATTTCTAATACAAAACTGAGGTTTAGAATTATATAGTGTTCACATGTTTGAGGTGTCAAGATGGACATTGTCAATTAAGAGACAAACAGAGGGAATAAGTCTGCATTTTTTTATGATCACACATAAAAGTTATCATTTGTTCTGAAAAATGGAGACAAGTCGTTTAGGTGTACCAAACAAAAAAAAAAAAAAAAAATGCAAATCCAGAATAACAACTGTTATGGACAGAATTATAACTTTACTATAGTGTATAATGCTTAAAACTGTCTCGCTATTTTACTCCAGTGTATAGTGCTTTCTTTTTAGGTTTTATGATCCCGTTGATTTATAACAGAACTGTGTTTTATCAAGGTTTTAACATTACTTGTATGGTTTTATGATGACTGATGACTGATTTTTGATGTATATGTTTTATTATGCAAACAACTTGAAACTCTCTGTTTTGAAAAATCTATTTTTTAAACTATTTACCTGTTTTTACCCGTTTTTACCTGTAATATAGGCACAAATGAAAGGTTTTATATTTGGCGCAAAGGAAATATGGTTTGTGGCGCAAATGAAAGATTTTTTGGCGCAAATGAAATGCCAATTGGCACAAAAGCAAAGCACTGTTCCAAATTTTATCGAAAAAGAATCACAAATAAATGAATAATTGAACAAATTGAATGTTTAGGCACGTGCCGGTTTTTCTTTGATTTTGCTGAAAATCCGTGAACCGTAAGACACGTATCAAATTACATAACTGGTTACACTATTATCTTAAAAAAAATGAAAATTTAATGATTTGCATAAGAAAATAACCCAGACATTAGATTTGTTTACCATAAAAATACTTAGGGATTTGTCATTGTTTTTAAATCTTTTTTCAATTCAACATCTATAGTTTAAAATCTTAAGTATACATCGGTTACCGTAATTTAATGATAAAATATAGAAAATTGTTTAGTGTTTTTTTAGTAAAGAAAAAATGTTTGTCCTGAGAGAAAAAAGCACACCCCCTATGATTGGTCATTACCTAAGTGGTGGCTAAAATTTGAAGACCGAGGCCTGACTGCCATAAACAACAGACGACGAACAGCAAACAGTGGATACAACATTTGATATGTATGAAAGGTGACGACGGAAACAAAATGATTGCACTGAATAATTTCAACTACCACATAACCCTATGAATTTTATTTACATACTTGAACTCGTCTAAGGAATATATTTCTGGACAAAAACGAATTCAGTATGTTTACGGTACACACAGACAACAGACACCATGTGATGGATACAATTGTAGCTTATATTGTTTAAATTCATGTTTTAGAGCAAAACTTGATTGATTGAGTGTTGACTTCTTAACGTCCAGCGGCAAACATTTCTTGCCTATTAAGGACGAGAAGTCGTGTCAGAAATAGATTATGAGGTAATAGGTATTAGAAATAAAAAGAAATTCTCATCATTTGGTAAAAGGATATTTTCTAAGCTATTAAAATTTGTACGAATCAGATTTTTTTCTGACAAAATTATATATTTTGCTCTAAATTAACACATACGATTCTGAAAATATTAAGAACATTGTAACATAAGTCTCGGGAATTTTTCTTATAATTAGGCTTTTCAACATTTAAACTCGCTGCATTTGTTTGCACCTGTCCTAAGTTAGGAACCTGTTGTTCAGTGGTTGTCGTTTGTTGATGTGGTTCATAAGTGTTTTACGTTTCTCGTTTTTCATATAGATTAGACCGTTTGTTTTCCTGTTTGAACTGATTTTATACTAGTCATTTTGGGGCTCTTTATAGCTTGCTGTTAGGTGTGAGCCAATGCTCCCTGTTGAAGGCCGTACTTTGACCGATAATGGTTTACTTTTTACAAATTGTGACTCGGATGGAGAGTTGACTCATAAGCACTCATACCACAACTTCTTATATCTATTTTGAGCATATAATATCAAATTTGTTTTATTGTCGACATTTTTATTCCTTTTGTCTTGATAACTCTTTAATACATAAACATTTTAAAAGCTGACCACATTCTAACTCAATAGTTGATGCACATCAAAGCTATGCACGCAAATAACTTTATCGGAAGAGAAATAAAACAAAAACAAGTGATTTGTCCTTTTAATCTTTGTAAATAAGAACATAACATTTGATTATACATATTTAAAAAAAAAAAAGATTACGATTGTTTAAAAGTTGTATTGAAGTTTGCTCGTGTCAATCGGTTCACTGATTTTCGGCAATATCAAAGAAAAACCTGCACGTGCCTATATATTGTTCAATTACTCATTTATTTGTGGTTCTTTTTCTATAAAATTTGGAATTTATGTATTTGATATCAATCTCTATCTTAATATGAAAACAATGTACAAGTAACAGCACCCTTCCATATACTAGTACATATATAGATGAATATAGGTATAAATATTGTCTTTTTTTATATGACAAGACCACAGAAGCAACAACACCTTTTTGATATAGAATTCTTTATAAATAACTATGCCGACAATGTTCAAGCATCATCGCACACGGGTTTGTTTTATAAGACAGCTGATTGGATAAAAGTAATACATTTCCACGCCTATTTTAATCTGATGTCCAATGAAATGCCTCCAGAAACTTGTCAATAAAACAATTACTGCAAAAATTGACAAGTTAGAGATTTGATTGTGTATTTGATATTTGAAAAAAAAGTAAGATAGTTTCTATTCGTTCAACATTACATTGCGAAGAACGTGTCGTGTAACAACCCTCTCCCTTTTCCCGTTTTCACCTTCTTATTTTAACACTTTCTTTTTAAACGGAGAAATATAAAATATAACCGTACTGCAAGTTTCTAAATTTTGCAAGAATTCTATGTAGCAATGTGTGAATCACGGAATTGACATATTTTCAAAATTTGACAGACCTCTTAAAGAAGTTAGATCATACAATTTTCATCTACCATGTGCAACCCCAAAAAAAAAAAAAAAAAAAACACCAAATTATATTTGCAAATTGAAGAGATTAAGAAAAGATTTATATCCGTACTAAAAATCTTCTGGAATTATTTGAAATAAAACAAAAATATGTTTCTCTCTGCCTGAATGCAATCAAAAATAAATTTTCACTTTATTCTTTATCTTTAATTTGCAAAAGAGGAAAAATGATCAAATTATTAAAAGACAGACTAAGGATAATATTACCATCCAGGTAAATGAGTTTTCTATAAAGTAACTAATCCTTAATTTACAACCGTCAATGTAATCGCAAAACTATGGATTCAGTTTTGATATTTACCTGATAGATAGATCATAAAAACAATATCTATTAAGAACTTCGATGGCAAAAACTAAACAATAAATGTGTTTTTCTTTGTAGACGAGTAGTAAAATGAAGAAGGAAATTTTGTGGAAAAAAAAAATAAAATATATTCACATCTTTCTAAGTAAAGTGGCAAACCACACGCATATAGAGTTACGTAAATACAACAGAATAATTATATTAATAGTAATTCATGACTATTTCAAAGATTAAAGGATTATAAGTCGAACACGACACTCGCACAATGTACATAATTTAAAACAGGTTTATTTTTTTTCTAAAGATTGAATTCCGAAGTGCACATGCTTGGCTAAGATAGTTGAATGTTCAGCGAACAATACCTCATGGTATGCGAATGATATCAATCGAAAGCAAAAGAGAAAGATTTAAGTTTTGAAATCAGAGGATTCCTTAAATTAAACATTCGAAACAGGTTGTTTTAAGCACCAGCATGCATATTTTGATTATATAAATATAAAATTGAGAATGACTGATGTACTTATTATTCTATATAACAATTAGGACAAAAAGTCACAAATAATTTGTTGACAATTGACTCAATATATAAGAGAAACATCTTAAAATAATTACGTTTTATTACACATTTTCTTTTTACAGTTTGGGAAATTGTTCACTAGCTTTAATAAATGAAGATTTATTAAATTTTAATCATTAAAAGGATATATTTTTTGAAGCACAATGAAGCCGTTTAGGTACCAAGCCACTTTGACTTTTTTTAATGAGAAGTTACATGGGTGCTATATAAAACAAATCTGCTACGAAACAGAAATATAAACCGTAAACTAGATTTATAACTCTGTACATATTCTTTTTACCAATCGTTTCTTAACTTATTCCATTTTATATTTTACTATAATATAGTTTATTCTTTTATCAGTTCTTGCTAAAAAAGACTTGATGCTAAAAAAAGGTCAGAGAAGTATCAAAATAGGGTTTTGTAGGTACCTATACTAAATATAAACTGTTACCTAGATCTTTGAAATACGCTTGCATTCTTGTTGCTTTTATTTTGAAATAATGTTTTATAATTTGTAAATGTAATAATTTTATTCGGTGTATCCTTATATTTGATGAAACAAGGAAATATATTTCACTTAACTTTCATGGATAAAACAGCCACAGCGTTGCACGGATATTTATAATTATTAAGATAGTGTTCGATAACCCGTTTCGGTTGACTGCTCAGATAATCCGTATATTGAAATGTAAATAACCTTCACCAAACATGTATAAGTCAAAAATTAGAAAAAAAATAAATTAAACAAGATACTCAGAATATATTTTCCATGACAAATTTTATATGACGAAGAACAACTATTTTAAATCACAGACGAAAATTTGTTTAAGAACATTTTTGATATTTATTACTAATCATTATATCTTTACAGACGGAATGAATAAATGCTAAATTACTTAATACCAGAAAGCACGACTGCAAAGTTTTTATGACTTTCACACTTTTCCGGTTACAACAATTATTCTTTTCTTATATAACCAATTAAATGTTAACTTGAAATAACATCGGAAAAAAAAATGAATTGCAAGTTTGCAAAGGTTATTTTATTAATAAACATACAATATAACATTAAAAGACCACAAAAGAATACCCTCCATTCTTTGCCGATTTTATTCATAAAGGGGGAACAACCCCTGATAAACACAGAGAAAGTGTCGCCCGTTTTGTATGCGAATATTTAAAATCTTAACACGACTGAACACGATCTTACAAAATCTAAACAGCATTTTTACCTTTGGTCTGATTTGATCCGAACATGGTCTTATCAAGTCGTTATCGGACGCAAGTATCGGTCTTGTTTATCTTGACATGACTGAACGGAATTAACACGGTATATCGTGACAGCGTCTGAAAGTCTGAAAAAGTCTTGACGTTTTTCTCTAGCAGTAAATCCAGTCGATTAAGACTTGATCAGACCAAAATGATCGTTTCAGACTTGAATATTGCTACTAGTGCAACATAGATACTTGTCAACCTGACGCATCAAAACCTTACACGAATGCTTATAAACAACATACACCTTCGGGTTTTCATTACCGAGTTGTTTATACACATACGGAAATTAAGAAGGACTACTGTACCATGAGGAAGAGGTCGCTAAAAAGTTTGTGGAATGTATAGAAGAAGAAGTCAAAGACATTGCAGACATGTTCCAAGACGAAAAAGACATGGTGATGACAAAAGAAGATGATGCATGTTTTAAAGCGAGTACACGTTGTCACATTTGTGACGATGAATTAGGGATTGACAAAGTACGAGATCATGATCACTTAACAAGTAAGTATCGTGGTGCAGCACATAAGAAGTGTAATTTAGACTTTCAACTTCCCACCTTTGTTACTATTGTCTTTCATAATTTAACGGGGTATGATGCTCATTTGTTTGTAAAAGAGTTGGGGTTTACCTAGAGTAAAATTGACTGCATTCACATTAACGATGAGAAGTACATTAGTTTTTCTAAACAAGTAAAGGGTACTCATTTAAAAATGCGATTCATTGATTCGTGTATGTTTATGTTGGGCTCATTGGACACCTTAGCAAAGAATCTAACTAAAGACAAATTTAAGGCAGTAAAGGAGTGTTTTTGGTGACCATTATGAACTCATGATTAAAAATGGGGTGTATCCTTATGATTACATGGACAACCCTACAAAAATGGAAGAAACGGAATTACCACCCCTTCACGCGTTTAATAAAAGACTGGATGGTGAAGACATTAGTGATGACAACTATGCACATGCGCAACATGTGTTTAATACATTTAACTGTAAAACTATGCAAGACTACCACAATTTATACTTGAAAGGGGATGTGACACAACTTCAAGACATCTTTGAAGATTTTAGAGGTATTTGTTTACAACATTATAGACTTGACCCTTTACATTATTATACATCACCAGGATTAGCGTAGATGCAGCTTTAAAAATAAGTAAAGTAAAACTAGAATTATTACACGATATAGATATGTTAATGATATTTGAAAAAAACCACTCGAGGAGGTGTTTCTGAAATAAGTCATCGACATGGTAAGGCGAACCATAAATACATGAGTCACCACGATACTACACAACCTACTACATACTTAACCTATTTAGATGCCAATAATTTATATGTGTGGGCCATGTCAGAACCCTTACCTACAGTTGACTTTGAATGGGGAGACCCAAAAGAAGTGGAAGACATTTTACATTGGGAAGATGATAGTGAGGTGGGACGTATGATTGAATGTGATTTAGAGTATCCATCAGAGCTTCATGATAGTCATAACGATTACCCCTTTCTACCTGAAAAATAGATATGAATGGAGTTGAAAAATTAATACCTCATTTAAATTCTCGTCAGAAATATGTACTTCATTATAGAAATTTGAAACAGTGTATTCAGAATGGCATTCTATTAACCAAATTACATCGTGTCATTACATTTAAACAATCACCTTGGCTTAAGTCTTACATTGACAAAAATACGAAACTTAGAGCGGTATGCAAAACAGAGTCTGAAAAGGATTTTTTTTAAATTGATGAACAATTCCGTGTTTGGAAAAACGATGGAAAACATTCGTAAACGTGTAGATGTAAAATTAGTGACGACAGAAAAACAAGCATTAAAACTAGTAGCCAAACCCAATTTTGACCATCGAGTAGTATTTACTGAAAACATGGCAGCTGTGCATATGAAAAAAACCATCCTCAAATTTGACAAGCCTGTTTACTTAGGGAATTGCATATTAGACATTTCTAAAATTTTAATGTATAACTTTCATTATGGGTTTATACGAAGCATGTATGGGGGATAAGGCACTACTTTTGTTAACCGATACCGATAGTTTAACCTATGAAATTCAAACAGAAGATTTTTACAAAGACATGATACCCCACACACAAGACAAGTTTGACACCTCTAAATACGCGGTTTATAATCCTTTTGGAATTCCAACAGGTGTGAACCAAAAAATTATTGGTAAGTTTAAAGATGAATGTGAGGGTAAGTGTATGGCAGAGTTTGTGGGGCTTCGAGCTAAAATGTATTTGTATCGAATGGACGATGGTAAAGACAAAAAGAAAGCCAAAGGGATGAAAAATGCAGTCATCAAACGTAATATTACGTTTGAAGATTTCAAGACTTGTCTTACCACACAACAACCCTCTTATAGAACGATGAATGTCATGCGTAGTCATCTTTATACCATGTACAGCGAAGAAATTAACAACGTAGCCCTTTCAGCGAACGACGACAAACGGTACATCTTACCCGATGGCATTAGCACCCTAGCCCATGGACATTACAAAATTGAAAAAAAATACCTTAAAGACATGTGTAAGTAGAAGTAACAATGCCTACAATTAAATTTGCTATGAAAACACATCGTAAACAAGCCACTTGTTTAGAACGACAACAATTCAATAAATGTAATCAGATTGTGGAAGACGCCAATAGACGATCGCAACTTCTCGCTCGTTTGGAGGTTAGAAGACTAAAAATAAATGATACGAGTGCACAACATTCTACTTCCCAACAAGCCTCTATCGAACGGAGAGTTGGAAAAAGCAGTTAAAACTCTTAAGATATCTCATTTTAGAGGTGTATTCATGCGGGATACCATACCTTCCCAACCACACCATGAAGAGTGTGGTATTTTAAACCATGATACCTTAAAGGGTTATGGAACCCATTGAACGTGTTGGTTTAAGACTACGACTCGTAAAGTGTGTATCGATTCTTATGGATTACCAACCCCTAACGAAATTGTGTATTACTTAGAACCTAACATTGACTACACCAGCGATAAACTTCAGATAGAAGAAACAGTCGTCTGTGGACATTTTTGTTTGTATGTGTTGAAATGTTTGTCGGAAGGTCAATCTTTTGATGACGTTGTCTTTTCATTGGAGCTATAAATAAAACAATGGTTGACAAATTTGGAATGTATGGATATGAAGAAATAGATAAAAATAGTTTTCTTGAAGACTTGAAAATGAACGACAATCGTATTACTAACCTAAAATCTCACAGTCATGGTGATGATGCTGCAAGCAAACGATGGGTCTTAAAACAAGTAAGACAATTAGAATTAGAATTACAACTGATGCATACGGAAGTAAAACGAATAGACAAAGGAGTAGATGCACTTGAGAAACAAGTGAAAATCACCTTGCAACAAGAACTTAGGAAACTCTCTGCATCAGTGAAACAAACTAAGAAAGATCTTGACAGTCTACGAGTCTTTGTTCAATTGAAACATACTGCTGGGAGAACTGTTAGTGGTTCGGTGTCCGGTAAAGACATAGCTGAGATGTTTAAGCCTTCACCACCATAACTTAAATGGTTTCACAACCTTCACAGTCTTTCTTTTTAGTGATTCGAACTGTATCCCCTACTTTAAATTTACCCCGTTTTAATGGAAGAAGGTTACCATACAAGTTCCAGTACATTTTGTTTTCATGTTCTGTTTGACTTGCAGCGATTACAGTCATTTTAATGGATCTATGTTTAGACGTATTGTACGGATGCACAAGATCATCCAACACATCGATGTAAGTGCGTGTAGAATTAGCTGAAAAGTATTTAAACATTTTTTTTCATAGTACGATTCCAACGTTCAGTGACAACTTGATTTTTCTTCATTCTCGATAGAGTACAGTTCAATATTGTTCTTTCGAAGTAACCCCTTAACCTCTTTGTTGTAAAAGTCAGTACCTTTATAAGTCCATAACTTTTGAGGAAGTCGTGATGATGATGTGATGACCGCTTGGAAGGCATCTTTGACCGTCAACCCTTTTTGTTTAGAGGTATGAGCCATCCGTATTTGGAAAACACATCAACGATACTTAGAATGAACTTAAATACTTCGTTATCGCGAGAAAAAGAACTCATATCGACGAGATCGGCAGTCCTAATCTCATCTACACCTCCAGCGATGAGAGGTTTAACGATACCACGATCTATTTTCTCTCTCATGGTTGGATTGTTAATGGAGTCTAATTGTAAGAGCATATTTTATCACACACATAATTACGTGTTGGTGTATCTTTATGTTGAGCATAACAAAGATCATGACGATAGGCAGCTTCATCGACTCGATTGATAGGTTTGGACCAAGATTTAGGTGTTTTATCTGCATTGAGTCGTTCATGCAACTTTGTTCCAGGTCCCGTAAACTGATGTCCCGGAAGATGCATTTCTACGGGTAGATGATTAATGAGTTTGTTCATAAAACCCTTACCGGTAGACCTTACAAACTGGGATTTCTTTGATCCACACACGGCGCAGATTCCACCTTTTCGTCGTCGTCCGTTGCTAGTCGTCTCTTCAAAGAGACTTTTCGTTTCTGTAGTCCTCTTACATTTCAAACAATAGAGTGTCATTTATTTAAATAAATGGACGTTGAAGACATCTCATACAATGAAACGACTGTGAACAGAAAGAATTACTTTCTCCTTCCACAGCGTTCAATTCGAGGGTTGATTATTGGTAAGTCTGATTGTGGTAAGACGACATTACTCAACAACTTTCTCCTTAAAGATGAATGGTTAGATAACGATTGCTTGCATGTGTTTGGAAAATCACTTCATCAACCCATCTATCAACTGTTGCAACACGCATTGGAAAATGGTTACACCAAAAAAGACATACAAGATTTGTTATCCGTTAAAGGAAAATGCCCTCACTCTTTAATCGATGTTCTAAAAGATTTACCCACACCTCAACATCCCAGTGGTATCAAGGCCTTCTTTTATGAACAAGGAGACGAGGAACCAGACCCTCGACAACTAGATTCCTGTCGTAAAAACTTGATGGTGTTTGATGGTTTTGTATTCAGTAAACAAAACAAGTGTGAAGATTACTATGTTAGAGGTCGACATAATAACGTGGATTGTTTTTACCTATGTCAAAATTACTTTAAACTTCCACGTCAAACGATTCGGGAAAATAGTAACTTCATTTGCTTATTTCCACAAGACGCTAAAAATCTTCAACACATTCATCGCGATCATTGCTTAAATATCACCTTTGAGGAGTTTAAGACATTGTGCAATCACTGTTGGAAAAGCCTTACGAATTTGTGACCATCTATCTGACTAGCCCTAAGAAACATCTACAATCGATTTAGTAATGGTGATGACTTTGAGTGTTGGTATTTAGGTAAAACTTTCCACAAGTCAAAACCACAACAACCACAATGCTCTTCAATGACGACCAGAGGACATCAATGCACTCATTCGTGTCAACCGAACCAAGACCTATGCATCAGACATATGAAACTTGAAGGTGTGTCCGCAAAGCCTCAGCAACCCAAATGCAGTGTTAAACAGTGTGTAAATGAATGTTATCCTAACCAAGACGTTTGCTTTGACCACATGGATCCTAAAACCTATGAATTGGATCTAGTAAATGACTACTTGTTATTTCCATCAACTCAACGCTCCAACGTTCAACGCTAAACAACGTTCAACGTTCAACGCTAAACAACGTTCAACGTTCAACGCTCAACAACGTTCAACGCTCTAAATAAATGACGTTTATTAACATTACCGATCTTAAACAAGTGAAGCTCTTGCTGAGGAGTTGCACGATGTATAACGTAACATTCAAGATAACAACTTACAACAACGATTGGATAAACAAGGATTGAGTCGTGATCTTAACAAGTTTTTTAAACCCGTCGTAGAAGCACAAGAAAAAACGGCTTCTAAGATCACTAAAACGATTGAAGATCTCCCAGCGATCCTACCTGCATTACCTCCTCAGATTGTAAATCCATTACCACCTCCTGAAGTTGTAGATCCACTCCCTATTGAAGCACCTACCAACATCATTAACATTGGTCCTTTAGCAGAACATTATTTACACATTATGACTACAAAGGATGCTGACCACATCTATGGATTGCGTTCTAAAGACAAACAATTCTTCATCGGGAATTCACAGGTCATGATCAATGAAGATGATTTCTTTGTGGATGGAGTAAGGTATAAAGGAACTCCTGGTTTATGGGAACTCATGGTCATGAAAGAACCAGTTAATTATGAGCCTGATGATTTGAATGACTATGCTGAAATTTTAAAAAGTACTTATGCCATGTATAGAGATAGCTCAACCCTTTCCAAAACTCCTAAGTCGAATAAAGGATATAAATGGAAAAATATTGTCCAACGCATTTACAAGCTAGATAAGTATGGCAATGGATTGCAAACCGTATTTCTACCCTCAAACTTTAATCAACTCCTCGATCGATTGGAGTTGTGTGCTGCTTCCTTTCAAGCTGGGAACATTGGTGTACATAACGAAATTGTTGCCATCCTCGATGCCATGAAAAAGGGTAGCTTCATCAACAGCAAAGAGTACATGCAAGCTCATCGTAACTTTCTATAAATAAATGTTAACCATTAAGAAAGGATACACACGTAAATATGTGGTTGGTGTTCGAGGTCTGTTTGACACGATCGCTAATTTAGCTGGACGCATGTTTACCTCTTCTACCGCAAAGACATTGGGAAGTAAAGCTATGACTGCTGCTACCAATGCGGCATTAAAAGGTGTTGAAAAAGGAGCTACCAAAGCTGTGAATCATTTATTTCATAAAGTAAGTAAAAAACCAACTTCTCATCAACAAGCCCGTTTGAATAACATCATCCCATCCTCTAATAGCAAAAAAAAAAAAAAAAAAAACTCCTCAACCCCGTTTAAATAACATCATTTCGGGCAGTGGTATTGCAAGCATTCACGACTTCGTCAAACGCTATAAATAAATGAATGGTATATTTAGAATCACAGAAAGTTTGTCTTTTGATGGAAGTATTCAGGAATATCAAGTCCATGAATACGAACCCCAAACTGGAGCATCCTTAAACACTTCAGGTGCTGAAATAAGAATCAACATCGAAACACAAGATCTGTTTGTTCATCCGGCTGAAAGTTATCTTTTGGTGGATGGACGACTTCTGAAAAACGACGACACAGCGTATACCGATGCAGATCTGGTCTCCCTTGTCAACATTGGTATCATGTATCTCTTCAAAAGCATCGGTTATAAACTGTCCGGTCAGCAGATTGAATACCTCAATGATTCAGGTATAGCGACAACTATCTTGGGTTTGTTGACGTATCCCGACGACTTTAGTAAATCACGTGGTCTCAGCAAATTGTGGCTGATAACACTGGTTTAGCTAGACGTGGTTACATCATCGCAAAACCTACAACCAAAGGAATGTTTTCATTCGCCATCCCTTTAAAACACATCTTTGGTTTCGCAGGGGATTATGATAAGATTGTGTATGGATTCAAACACGAACTCACACTCGTGCGCTACTCTGATGCAAACGCAGTGTTAAGAGCAGCAGGGGTAGATCCAGCAAAGATAGTATTACGTAAACTATCCTGGTTCGTTCCTCATGTGGTCCCCTCCGATGACATAAAGATGAAACTATACAAAACAATCTAAAGCAAAACTAAACTCAACTGTGGTTTCCGCATGAGGCAGTGCGATTCTATATCTGTTCCTCAAAGTAGAGAATTCACTTGGCGACTCTCTGCCAAGAAGCCTAGATACATCATCGTTGCCACCAAACCGATAACAGTAACAATCAAGAAGAAAACGCAGCCGTGTTTGATCACTGTCGATTACAAAATATCTTTGTCTCTCTGAATGCTCAACGTTATCCAGCCGTAGACTTTAACACCCTCTTCACCCACTGTCAAGTATCTAGGGTGTACAAGGAAGTCGCCGATTTTCATAAAAAGTTTTTCAACATGGATCATCTCGTTAGCAATAGTAATATCAACCCTTCAGACCTGATAGATCTATAACTTTTGTTCGTCATCGATGTGAGTCAACAGTCTGAGAAGTTGAAAGAGTCTGTAGTTGACATTCAAATAAGTGCAGCATACGGACACAATGTTCCAGCGAACACCGAAGCCTTTGCAGTGGTGATCTCAGACAGAGTCCTACAGTTCGAGTCTGATGGACAAAAGATGAACGTTGTGTTCTAAAGATAAATGGATCATAACTTGTTACAACGCATCGTTGAAAATACAGCACCTAAGGAGGGTGTCTCTTTCATTGTGTCTGCTAACAACAACGGAATCGATACCAGGTTCAATCCACCCATTCACTTAAAAAATGGAAAGAATTATGAAATGGCTCTAGTCAACCTGGAGACTTACTACTCTTTCCCAAATATTCATGCAGGGAACAATACCTTTCGTTATTCTAATGATAATGGTAATACCTGGTTTACCGTTGCACTGAATACTGGCTCTTACTCTATCGAAAACATCAACGACGTGTTTCAAAGGAATCTATAACTCAACAAACACCTCACCATAATCCACATCGGTGCTAATCACAGTAGACTGAGGGCAACACTTACTTTAGCTAAAAACTACCAAGTAGATTTTAATGTTGACAATAGCATCAATACAGTGCTGGGCTTTAACAAAGAAATTTACACACACGATTGAGCTACAAATGGTTACATAGAGAGTGAGACCATTGTCAACATCATCAGCATCAACAGCATTCTCGTCAATAGCGATATCATCAGTGGTAGCTCATGCGATTGACGGTTTTCAGTGTGACTGGTAAATAGACTAAGTTTTAAGGAGTTTGAATGATTTTCATACCAGGAGATACATTTGGGAAGAAACTGTAGATAGTGGGTTGTTGTCATCTACAGTTTCTTCCCAAATGTATCCCCTGGTATGAAAATCATTCATACTCCTAAAAACTTGGTCTATTTACCAGTCACACTGAAAACCGTCAATCGCTTGAGTACTACTCTAACGGATTAAGATGGACATCCCATCGATCTGAGAGGTGAACATTTAAGCATACGTTTTCATCTTCGTGAAATTTAACCTTAAAGCTAAAAAAGTAATGACTTAACATGGAACACTACAAGAGATGTTATTGGTGTGTGTGTGTAAATTTAACTCTGACGTTGACTCAGTGTTTTGTCCTGTAGACAAACATTACCAATCCACGTTTTCTAAGTATTGGAGTAACATTACAGTAATGAATTACACGTTAGACAATCAAAAGTATGTGTTGCTTCTTTACCCCTTTTGTTCGTTTGAATGTTGCTTAGCCTTCGTTAAAGTAAAAATACACATGATTACATGTTTGTTAAGAGTGAAGCATTACTGTTAGACATGTTTAAACAACTCAGTAATGAACCACAACCTTGTTGTGTTAGTCATCGATCGGTGTTACAGGTGTTTGGTTGACCCTTAGGGTATGATGAGTTTAAAAAACTGTTTGTAAGTAAAACGTATTACATACAACGACCTTTACTGTGAAAACCCCTTCAACACTAGTATGATGTAGTGAAAAAACCTAAGTAAAAAACGGTTTTGTTTTTTAGGGAATTAAAATAGTTCCCTAAAAAAGAAATCTTCGTTAAGTATAAATAAATGAACTATCATACGTATGGTTTAAATTTGACACTAGGTCAAGCCTATAAATTAGAAAAAAGCAGTCAAGAATGTGTGTCCTGTTATTATTCGTTTATCACATGCTAATTTAACGGGGAACGATAAGATGTTGCACACTCAGCGACAAATACAAAAAATTGACAAGCTGTTAAAAAGTGGTAAAGGTGGTATGACTAGAGTTGAGTGTAAAATAACTCAAACAAAACATGCAAAATGAAGGTGGTTTTTTGGGAATGTTAGCTGGATTAGCCATGCGAGCTCATTCCATGTTAGCTAAAACAGTACTCCCCGCTTTAGGTGTAGGTGCTTTGAGTGGTTTGGGTAGTGCTACCATGAGTAAAGCCGTTGGTTCTGGTCTCTACCTTAAACGTGGAGGTAATGTTTGCATTTGTAAAAAAACAAGGTAATGGTCTATACCTTACCCCAGGTCAACTCTCTAACACTTATGGAGATGGGTTGTATTTAAAACATGGAGGTAAATTTTATAAAAATGATAAACAGGGTAGTGGTCTGCTTTTAGGTCCCAATAGTCCTTTAAGTCAAGTTTCTCTTCTAGGTTGGTTGTTATAAATGAATGGATGACGTAGACTCTCACAAGCACACGTATCGAGAAGACAAAATTCTATCCATTGAACACCTTTAAGAGGTAGAGATGCTTAAATACACCAAAATTTTAAAAACATACAACAGACTAGACAATGTGCTTTCCATCGCATTAGGAACCTGTTCTGTTCTTAACGTTATTTGTACAACCAGTGCACTCAGCTTCCTTGCATTCCTTTAAGTTCACTAGCTGTCATTAATTCGTTAGGAATGATGGGCTTAACGGTATTATCCAAACCTATTCTTAACATATGTAAAAAACATATATACCGTACAACTCATTAGAACCTCTAAATCTAAGATTGAATATGCAGTGAGTAAAGCTTTGGATGATGATGACATTAGTGACAATGAGTTTACAAGTATTGTTACATGCTAAGACTCTTACTACAATGAAAAACAACACTTACGACTCCCTAAGAAAACACAAACTAGTAACACACACACACCAATATTTTTAGTCTAGTGGTTGGGTAGACTAAAAATAAATTGCACTTTATTAGGGGGTGTCCTTCATTAAAAACTGTTAATACGTAAAAGATAATAAGCGAGGTGAAAATCCTTTGAGGTTAGTAATCAAATCAATGGTGTCGTCGTTAATAAAGTAGTTTTTGAAAAGTATGGCATAGTAATTACGAATCACTAACCAATGGTGTTGTTTTTGTTTCAAAGAACAATTAAAGCGTGGTAAAATTCTAGTGTACAATACTAACATGTATTGGTAAACACAAATTAATCTGACGGGATAATTACGTATAAAAACCACTTTGTTTTTAAAAGGTTTGGGTATTGCATAAATATTTCTACCATTGTAAACATGTGATTTGTAAAAATTAAACCACCAAGCACTTGAAACACAGACTGTGGTATTGTTTTACATGGAATAGTGTAATCTACCTCATAATTCTTAAACTCATGGTGTAATATGTTTAGGTCAATTGTCCATTTTACAGACATTCTATTTCGTTAGTAAGCCATCGTATTATAACTATTACTAAATCATTTCTTTATGATGTTTTTTTTTTCAATATTCACCAATATTTTTTTAATCTAGTGTTACCTAGATTAAAAAAATGAATGGGTATTCATTCCTACTTACATTCTAACCAAGTCGTATGAAAAATACTCTTGTTTAGTCTTTTTACTGATTTTAACCCCCGTACTTCTTACAAAGGCACCTTCCAAGGATTCCTTCTCTCTGTTTTACCCAATGCAAGCCCACACCCTTGTCATGTCCTCTTCCCTAGTTTTCAAGGTAAGTATACGACTCTTACCAAACCTACCATCTACTTCATTCACTTCTGCAATTTGGTAAATAACCCCGGTGCGAAGGCCTTTCCATTTTAAAGTTTCTTCATTTTGTTCCTGTACCTTGTCTTCAAACGCATTAACACTCATAAACTCATTTTGTAACAAAGCCATCGTAATATAATACTATAGTATTCAAGTCTTTATAGTTATTTTTTTTTCAATTTTGTAGTACTACTTAAAAATTCAACTCTTACTCCTATTCAAATTTTTACACCATTTTTTCAAAATGTTAAAAATGTAAAATAATCAACTCTTACTCCTATTTAAATTTTTACACCATTTTTCAAAATGTTAAAAAAGTTAAAAAAATTCAACTCTTACTCCTATTCAAATTTTTAACTGAATGTTAAAAAATGTTAAATATTTTGATGTGCCGCAGAATCCCCCATTTGACACTACTATAATATTTCATTCAGTGGTTGTTGATCGCAAGCTTATTAACTTTCGAGTTTTTTGCCGAAGTTTACCGGATCGTGACATTGATTAACAGTAACAAAAGAGCACGTGACAGATAAGTGAATTGAAAGAGCCATGATATTTGTTTTTTTATATTTTCCATGCGTTCCCATTTATTAATTAAACTATTCCTTAACAGTTGTTAAATGATTTGTTGTAGGTACATTTTTTCTTTAAGAATTTGTTATTACTATTTACCTTCAAGAGCATGTTTGTTTACATTCTTTCATACCGGTTTCCCCCTCGCTCTTGCGCTGTGCGCTGGTCGAAGTTATAACGAGAGTTCCATAGTTAAGTTCAGGTCACTGCATACGGGAAATATCGGCGAATTAGTGTCTGGGAAGTCAGAAATTCAATATCGGTACACTAAATTTTTTTGACGATTTTGATAATGTAAAGGATTTTCTTTTAAAAAAAAATCACGTTCACTTCTTTAAGAGTAAAACTTAGCCATTCAAGTATATGAAACATATTTTTTTTTTAATTTGAAGTTTCATATGATTTTAAAACTGATTGGTGTATTAAAGGGACATAAGCTACAAATAAGACAAAAACATAATATGATACATGTTTTTACAATCATGAATAAAAGCTGAATTTTGAAATAATATTTCGCTATCAGCAGTCAGTATGGTTTAATTTTGTCACAATAAGATCACAAACATCGCTAAAAGCTTGCAAGTCCATAATTCAACCTGATTTCATTCCGTTATATTTAACCTTTAATTTGACCCTTACCTAAAGATGGGTTACGCATGTGCCTACTTTATTCAGTTATAAAAAAGAACGTAATGTCAATATTATAAGTGAAACAAGGAAGCCACAACGAAAAATAACATTTCATTGGCTGATTCGGGCCACACAATCATTAATATCCAGGTATAACGATGATTTGAAGTTTTACAAAATCTTTGACATGCAATCAAACGGATCGAGAAAAATCGTAATTATACGACTGCACGTGCTAGTTTGTCTATCTATATTTATATTTATGTCAACATCGGGCTGGATGACAATCGATAGTAGTAGGTTATCTCGATTTTCGACTAGATGGCAGCTGATCTAAAATACGCACGTTTCTTTTGGACTTTTTGTAATTTAGATTTACATTTTTATATGCTATATATCAAATATGAGAATTTAAGTCAAATCGGTGATCATGAATTCAACAGCTAATGCTCCTTTGAGTGTTCAATACAATAAAAAACCTTTATCTAAAGTCGTTTATAACATAGAAAACACAAGCTATACAGTCAACTTTTAAACCGACTTTCACAAACATAAAACATAATCATGATAAAACATAACATAACATACGCACAAAGCATAATACATGTATTAGCAAGCAAAATAATTATCATTATCAACCAAAATAATAATAGCACACTCGACAAAAACATACAAATGTTATATAGCTAAGCACTCAGTTGCAACACTGTTTAAATCATAACTTTGTAACATGAAAGAAGCACATATATAAATAAGATAAATAACTGTTAAGAGCTCACATAACAGTGATTTTTAAACTGCAAAAAACGACACATCTTTTTTAAGGTGGCCAGGCAGATCATTCCATGTTTTATCTGCATAGTATTTAAATGAGATTAACCCGTAACTTTTGTCCCTACCTTTTGAAGTTGTACTGTATTTTGATACCTAAAAGAATATTTGTTTTGCTTAAATTAACATAATATCTAATATATAATATCATACAAATAAAGTGAATAGAGAAACTATGTTTATTTACAATGTTAAATACTTTTATTGTGATTTTTCTAATTCTTCTAATTTTGATGACGATAGTTTTGATGTTTCCAAAGGTTTCTCATATGTATGAGTACGGACAGTAAGTAAGGTAGAAGCCATAAGTCTGAGAACAGAGGTCATCTATTGTCAGATGTATTTCTCACAATTAGTAACGATAGGTACCCTAATGTACCAATGCGAAAACACAGTTAATCTTGATAACATATCCTAACGCACCCTTAGAATGCTTATTAGATGTATGTGAATCAAATGTGCACAGTGTGGACGTTTTAGTTTTTTGTGTGTTTTTTTCTTCAGTTTCACTGGTGCGCAGTTACCACGATCCCAACACGGCGGAGGTAGAAATCGGTTAAACGTTTTCTGCTTATTTCTCCGTGTAAACGTGTTGTTTTCCACAATTACTCAGCCGTCAGAATGATCTGTACGATTTTGTTTTGTTTGTTTCTGCTTAATATCATATATAGTCTCGTTACGAAGATAATAGCCATCGAAAATTTAAGGAAGATAATCGTTACTCCAGAAAAAGATAATCGTAACTTGTGAACAAATAATTGGAAAGATAATCGTAACTGTAGAAAATATATCAATGATAATAGTAACTGATTTTTGTCAAATACCTATGCTAACGGAATATTTGATAAACATAATAACAACTAACGCGTAAACCACAATCAGGATTGAAATACTCTTTCAAAATAAACTAAGTTTGCAATCTTTTTTTATACAAATCTTGGTCTACTTTTCTGGACTGCCACCGTAATGACACTATATAAGGGCGCTTTGATTATATCAGAAAACGTTTTTAGAATCGGAATAACTCATGGAATCTCCTGATCTGATACTAAGGGTCAATTTTACACAACTTTGTTTCTTCATATTGTATACCATTGCTCAAAGTAATTTCTCACGGTACGTCAGTATACTTGTTTATGCGCAGCATCGGGATTCAGGGCTTGCTAGTTCTTTAAACCGCCTTGATCTTGCCGTGTATTCCCCTACAATTTGAGATGTTGATTCGTAAGTTTCTCTCTTTGGTGGTGACAATATTGATTTTATGTTCATTATTTCCATCTGTCTCAATATAAAATTAAGAATGGAAATGGGGAATGTGTCAAAGAGACTACAACCCGACCAAAGAGCAGAAAACAGACCAAGGCCACCAACGGGTCTTCAACACAGCGAGAAAATCCCGCACCCGGAGGGGGGATTCAGCTGGCCCCTAAACAAAAATGTCTACTAGTTCAGTGAAAATGGACGTCTCACTAAACTCCGAAACATAAAAATGAATTAAAATTTAAAAACCATACAAGACTAACAAATTTAAAGGCCAGAGGCTCCTGAATTGGGACAGGCGCAAAATGCGGCGGGGTTAAACATGTTTTGTGAGATCTCAACCCTCCCCTATACATCTAGGCAATGTAGAATAAACAAACACACGGCAATACGCACAGTAAAACTCAGCTCAAAAGAAGTCCGAGTCCGATGTCAGAATAGATAACGAAGAAACTAAGCAAAATGACAATGATACATGAATTAACAAATGACTACTAGCAGTTACTGACATGCCAGCTCCAGACTTCAATTAAACTGATTTAAAGATTATGTCTTCATCATATGAAAATCAAGCACGATCCCTCCCGTTAGAGGTTTAGTATCATACCATCATAAAATATATGATAAGAACATAACCCGTATTATGCCAACAACTGGTTTTAGAATAAATATGTTCATTTCCGATGCAAAGACCCTATGAGTGAATCAATATTAGCTCTTGAGGTGAATGACGACATTTTTGTGCTTTGTTTAGAATTTTACCATAAAAGAATGGATGTGAAATACCTGAACGTATAAGATGTCTGCATGTTGATTTATATTTACGAATGATGTCCTTGTACCGATGATAAAATTTAGTAAATGTTTTGACTAGTTTGTGATATCGAAAACCCTGGTGTAACAATTTTTCAGTAATACAGAGATTTCTTTCGTTTAAATCAAATACGTTGTTACATACACGAGCGAATTGAACAAATTGAGATATATAAACACCATAAGATGGTGATAAGGGAACGTCACCATCTTAAAATTGATAATTAACAATAGGAAATGAAAAATCATCTCTTTTATCGTAAATTTTGGTATTAATCTTCCCGTTAAAGATATAGATATCAAGATCCAGGAAAGGGCAGTGTTCATTCTTAGTATAAGCTTTTTTTTAAAGTCAGTTCAGCAGGATAAATCTCTTTAGTGTTCATACTGAAGTCGTCATTATTGAGAGCCAAAATATCATCCAAATATCTAAAAGTGTTATTACATTTTTGTATCGGATGTTGTTTCGATGGGTATTTGCTGATTTTAGTCATAATTTGTATCTCATAACAATACAGAAACAGGTCCGCTATAAGTGGTGCACAGTTAGTCCCCATTGGAATTCCGATAACTTGACGATATACGGAATCTCCATAGCGAACAAAAACCTTATCTAGTAAAAATTCAAGTGCAGGTATCGTATCAAAGCAGGTCCAATTGACATGGTTCTTTTGTTTGTTGTTACTAAAAAATGACCTGAAAGAGTTTGAAAAATATTCGCATTCTGACTTTTTAAATGCCCATTCAATTAGGTGTGTGATTTTTTTCTTAATGAGATTATGAGGAAAGTGGTATATAGAGTAGAAAAATCAAAACTTTGAACATATTAGAAATCACCAATATAAGCATGCAATTTCTCAAGTACTTCCAACGAATTTTTTACACTCCAAAAGTCATTAATTCCACTATTTTCAAAGGCCTTATTTGAACAATTTATTACCAGGTTTTTGATTGTACTAAGTGTACTAGTAAGTAGAATAGACAGTTTAGTAGTGGAACAATGGCTTGAAGACAAAACAAATCTATATTTGTAAGGTGTTTTGTGCAGCTTCGGAAGCAAGTACATAGTTGGAACTTTCATTGTATTTGGTTCTGCGTGCAAAGAGGTAGCTAAAAGTTTACGTCTGTTACAGATGTCATTTTCCGAAAATGGAGTCAGTTAAAATGTAGATGAATTCGTTATTTCCTTTTGTCTTCTTCAATAGGTCTTCTTTTTCCGAGTGGTATCTTGGGCTGTATAGTAAGAAATGTTCTGTTGTTTATATAATGGCGTATGACATATAAGGCGTGAGGGATTGACAATATTTGTTTTTTGTATTTATTCAATCTGCTGTAACCTGTTCTTAGTTCTTACAATATTCATCCTATTTGGGAGTTTAGTGTGTCAAGTTGTTCATCCTTCCCAACAATAGACCTGTACTAGATCGAAAAGTTGTCTCCCAGTTTCACTAATTGTCCATCTACTTTGCCATTTCAATTTTGTAGACATGTTAACTGCGCGTCTTCATCTGACATTGTAATGACGTTATATTGGTCGTTTAGGCGTCCTTTGCAGCATCTTTTGCCAACTGGTCCGCTATCTCATTCCCGACTATGTAAGCATGGCCTGGGATCCAAAATACTAGTATGGTTGTTAGTATGCCGTGTTTCAAAAGTCTCCCCATGCTTTCTCTAATGTCTGTTATTGTGATTGAAGATTTCCAGTTTAGAGTCAAGATGCCTACAGCAGTCTGGCTATCTGATAGTATTTTGACCTCAGAGAACTTGTCTTTAATTGTTTTATGCAGTGTCCCAGAACCATTAGTTATCACCTGAACGCTTGAAAAATTCAGAAAACTGCTGATCCGGGGATGTACAGAGGCAGTATATAGCGGCTTCTAATGACTATCTCGTCTTTGTTGATTCTCTATCAAAGCCATCTCTGTGTTAATCTGTTCAACTAGTTTCTTTATATATTCTTTGTTGGTCTCCTCGATGTATTCTTTATCAAATGAGTCAGTTTTAGATGACTCCCTCCAAAGAAGATACTTTCTTTCAATATACAACTTTACCTTTATTGTCAAATATCGGATCTTGATTTTCAACAATTAATGGTAGCACTGAGAAATCTTTTGTTTTTCTGGACATCTTTTTGTAGGTTTTCAAAAAGTCTTTTAAATTAGAAAAATTATCCTGGTTTATCTGGTTTACGAGGTAATTGCCCCTTCTTTTGCTTTATGAAAAGAGAGGCGAAGGATACCAAAGGGACATTCAAACTCATAAGTCGAAAATAAACTGACAACACCATGGATAAAAAAGAAAAAGACAATCAGACAAACAACAGTACACAAAACAACATAGAAAACCAAAGACTGAGCAAAACGAACTCCACCAAAAACTGGGGGTGATCTCAGGTGCTCTGGAAAGGGTAAGCAGATCCTGCTCCACATGTGGCACCCGTCGTGTTGCTCATGTAAGTACAAACCCGGTGATATGTCTAATTCGGTAGGTCACATTCGGGGAAAAGGAACGAGATTGCAGTAACGACAATTGGAACATATCCGTCGTCATCTGTGAAACAGATATTCCATAACAATAAACCAACTCGTGATGGCGTCCGTAATTTTACGAACGGGTGATTTCAACTTTTCCACTTGCAACTCTTGGTTTAATAGCTTCCTTGTGAGCAGCAACCCCTATCATAGAAATCATGATAGGAAACACAAGCCCTGGAATATCGTATCAACTGGGAGATATATACTCCGTATGCAGGTGCTGTTGGAATGTTGCTACATATAAATGGAAAGTTCACAATTAGGAAGCTGAAATCATCTTTTGTCGTAAAATTTTGTTTTCAACCTATCCTCATTGTCAATTTCTAGATGTTAGTCAAGATATGAGGTAGATTTAACTGTATCTGTTATATCCTTTATCTCAAGTTTGATGGGATAGATGCGTTCAACATAGTCACCAAATGTTGAATTATTTAGTGAGAGAACATCATCTATATAGCGGGAAGTAAAGTTAAAGGATACCTAAAGTTATCTTCTACAGTGATAAATCTTTGATTTCTGTGATATGTTCCTCATTCTGTATTGTTTCTGGCAGTGATTAAGATGTTTTTTGCTGATGTCACAATGCTATTACTTTATTGTCCCCGCTACCGCTACCACTAAAGTATAGCTTCTATGAATTATATCTTAATTTAACACTCTTAGTAACTTACATTTATTTATTTTTTAGATTATATGTGTATAAATATATAGACTACATCTACAAAGCAAAAAGTAAATTAGTTTACGATAACCAATTATTCACTTGTTATGGATACACTATCAAACTTTTAAACAAGATTTAGTTATAGTCGCCGTCCGCGTCAATAGATAAAGTTACGATTATCACTGATAAGTTACTATTATCATGTCCAAATTACGACTATCTGATAGCCCAGTTACGATTATCATATCAAACAAATTTCATGGAGTTACGATTATCTTCCTTAAATATTCAATGGCTTTTATTTTGGTAACGGGGACATATATGATATTAAGAACACACGCACACAACAAAACCGTACAGATCAACCTGACGTCCGAGTTATTTTTGAAAACGACACGTTTACACGGAAAAATTAGCAGAAAACGATTTTACCGATTTCTACCTCCGCTATGTTGGGATCGTGGTAACTGTAGTTACCACGATTAGTTTAACACTAGTGAATTTAGTCTCGCCTGTGACGAAAGTCATGGAAGGCGGTACATATGTGTTGTTTTTCCAGTGGCAGCGTCAACATTTGTTAAGTTTTCTGCTTAAGTTAATTTGATAGGAACTACTTGTGATAAATCAATGACATTTTTTATAAAGTTGCATAACTATCAGTACATATCAGTTTGACGACTATTTCGAGGCCCTAGCCCCTAGGTCATTATCCAGTGACTTTTAATTACTCAGCAATTTTCAATGTTAAGTTTTCTGCTTTAGTCAGTTTGATAGGAACGGTAATTATTTTGCTCATTGTTAAAGGCTTTACCGTGACATATAGTTGTTAATTTCTATATCATTTGGTCTCTTGTAGAGAGTTGTCTCATTGGCAATCATACCACATCTTCTTATTTTTATACTTGTGATAGGTCAATGACATTTTCGATAAAGTTGCATAACTATCAGTACATATCAGTTTGCAGACAATTCCGAGGCTCTTTTTCCTAGGCAACTTTGAATTATTTAGTAATGTTGCTGTCCATCAGTTTGTCTTCTGATGAATTTTCTGCAGACAGGCGAGACATATCTCTGTGTCAACAGTTTATTTAATCGTAGTGTGAAATTTAAAATTCTCAATGTGTATTATTGGTCTATCTAATCTGTGTATTTTATGCCCCCGCCTTAGTCGTCGGTGGCATTAAGTGTTACCCTTGACCGTCCGTCTTTCCGTCTTTCCGTCCTTCCGTCCGTCCCGTTTTTGTTTGTTTGAAGCTTGAACGGGGGCATTCGTGTCCTCAGACACATTCTTCTGTTATTTTTAGAGATATATCTGTGATTTATAATTCTCAGTGTAGAAATTTTTCGAAATATATCTTAAACAGTTATTTTGTTATATGTAAGTGGGGCAAATGTGTGAACATTTGCTGAATCGCATTACAAAACATGTTCAGGTTGGGGTGGTGTCAAGGGGCAATTTGAGGGCAAATAAAACAGCATTTAAAGTAGACGAGGATTGCAGCGAGGTAGCATTAGGTATGAGTTATAAATATTTTGTCATTGTTGCTCGTTATTTAAAAAAAAGAAGATTGGTGAAAGAGCAGAAGGGACGCTTATTTGTTTCTTATTTAGCCTTTACTAGCCTTCTTCGCGGCGATTTAATTTCGCGATTTTCAAATTTACTTGATGTAGTTAAAAAGGGATTAATCATCAGTATACATATTTGCTACTATTAATATTTGCATTATTTTTCTATTCTTGACAGTCGCGAAAATGAGTTGGTTTATAGTATTTAAATTTGCCTGAGGGAGTAAAAATCTTTGGTTGGTTTTTGCTTATTTCTTAATCTACTATGGAGAATTTAGGAAAAGTTTGTTATAAATCATGCCAGTACCAAAGCAATGACTGCTGAGTTGATGATACCATAGTATAATAAAAGTCCAATTGCAGTGGCATCGACCCAGTGCTAGTTAATTAAATATCTCTTTATAATTTAATTGCGTCATTAAGACACACTTTTCTCGATTTACCTTCATCTGGAAAGCTCCGTCCAAAACATTTGACGGCCACAATTGAAAATTACCGCATACGCGAGCAACTATGAATGAATTTAATTTTTAACACAAAGAATACATATTTCACCTCCTTTCCAAATCAGATGGTATACTTATACCGTGTTGGATGTCAGGAGGTTCTTTTGTTAACACTTTTCTGTATCCCCCTTTTGTAGCTGCTTCTTTCTTTGTTATGTCACTTAAAAGAATTGAATCACCCTATCCTTATTCAGTTGAGGTGCACTAGTTGATTTCATAAGTTCTTGATTAACTACACCAATAAGTGTAAGCTGAGTATTCCAATCTAAACGTGTATTAACGCAGGTTTGTTTAACCACTGAGATATATAACCAAAAGACATAATGGCTAGCAATAGAAAAATGTCTATTAAAAATTTCCAATAAAATGACATTACTCGACATAACCAACCTATCTGACCGTATCTCGGCCTATTGCCTTGAAGGATGACGGAGGGGAGTATAGACTGCATGAATTTTTTGGCTCGTTGAATACACATACTTTGTTGGAATATATGTTATTTAAAAATTAGCACAAATTACTATTATAAGTCTTTACATATTTTGTTATTAAATTTGGGATGATTTCATTGACAACAACCTTTAAAGGGAATAATTAATTCAGTTACCGGTAATCAAATGCACCGATCATTACTTCGTCATTTCACTTGACCCATATATTTATCTCTCAAACGATGAATTTCGTAAAGCTACTAAATAAAAAATTAGTTTGAAAAAATAGAAATAATGGAATCTGAAGCGAGATCATATTCTCATTTTTGATTTAAAAGTTATAAGATTAAAACAAGAGTTTCAAACACGCCGGAATATAAAAGGTGTACACGACTTGCTTCTTCTTCTTTTTTGTAAGCATACTTCTATAATTTATTTAAAGATACTTTTGTCAAAGGTAAAAATTCAGATCACTGATGCATCTTTCTGATAGTACTTTGTCACCTTTCCGTAGAATTTTATCAAATGGAATTTATGAGGACGCATCTTCAAGAAAAAATATGATTACACTTTACTGAATCAGTTCATTTTTTTTTAATATCTTGTCTTTAATTATAATGATGCATGGATTCTAGGAAAAGCCTGTACAAACGTATGCGTAATTTAACATCATTGCTCTTAAAAAGTTTCTAAAATGTTTGGCGTTTAACTTATGCAAATACATATGAAAAACGGACATGTACGGAATATTTGATTGATGTTTTGTTTAGTAGGATGATCATTTTAGTTTAATGACCAACTTATGATAGCATGGGGATATTATATCTACTGGTCTGTGCATCCGTCCGTTCTTCCGTTCTGTTAAAAATATAAAACGTTTAAAATTATATACCAAATTAGAGTTTGACACGGATCAAGTGGTGAACTGAACATGGAAATATGATCATGTGAAGGGGCACGGTGTCTTAAGGCCACATATTCTTGTTGCAAATGTTTTGATTAATACGCGTACATGTATATGTATCTTCCATATTCATTGTCTGTCTCTTTGGTCGCGCGCTCGCCTCGACAGTAACCCCTCAAAGGTGATCGGGGGAATAGAAATATGGTCACTATTGGTCTTGTTCCGATCGGCAGTTTAACCATTGCCAAAGTGGGGAGTCCGTTTGGTTGTGCGGGATGTACAAATACGCAGTCCCGTCCGGTCAGAGTGGGAACGTTAAATCCGATGCCTCTTGTAGAGAGAATGCCACGCTCTCTAGACGTTAATTATGCATGAAATATTTGCCACTGGACGTTAAGCAACCAACTATCAATCAATCGACAGTAGCGTAACTTGAATTTTATTTCTGGTGAGGCAAATGATTTGAATCTTAGCAGTGAAAGCCCGACCTTGGTTAAAAGACGTCAATGCCAATAGGGAGGCGACGGTTAATTGAAAATATGAATCGCAAAATAGGTGTAGGTGATCATACTCTTGATAGGTCACACACTGGCAAAAAGATCCTGTCTATGAAAAATCCAGATTTGTGGAATTTTATCATGAAATAATATTTCTAGTGCGCATTAAATCAATATATTTCAATGAAACTGCTGGTTAAAGGTTAAATTCTCAGTATTCAGTTTCAGACAGGTCCTGATCAAAACAAAAATAATTGACAGAATTATATGTCTGACCTCCTCTAAAATGCTTTTGTACAGATTTGGGGATATTAAGTTTAAGATCCACTATGTCTTTATACGTCTAGCTTTTGTCAAAATGTATGAATGATAATAACTAGGTGAACTATGAAGTCTTGCTTATATTAACCAAGGTAGAAGAGTAATACATAAAATGTAGGAATGCCAAGTGTCGGTTGAAAACTTTGTCCAACAAAAGTAACAAGTTCGTGTAAAAAAAAAAATCAAGCATCATAGCAGTTTCACAGTTATGACCTCTTGTTTGAATCAGTTTTTTTGTGAGGTATACTTTGTCTGTGACTTAAAAAGATATTTGCATCTACTTTGTTCATTTTATGAAAGAAAGTTTTCAAGACGTTAATAATGAGGAATGCGTGAGTAAAGAGTAAGCAGTCAACGTTTTGAACCGGCGTTACTCAGTATACTTTATAATATGACGTACATGGTATATAATTATCTTTATCTCTCTATTTTAATGGTAAAAAATTTGGTGAGGCGGTTGCCTCATTGCGTCAATGAAAGCTACACCACTGCTTGAGTGCGGGAAGTCTTGGGCTCGATCCTCGCCCGTTTCAAATCGAAGATTGGCTGCCTTTCTGCCAAGCACGCAATATTTAGGAGTTAGAGCAAAGATTGGTCGGTGCGGGGTCAAAATAATGTGTCCGGGTAGGATGACATGTTTTCCTGCGGTATAATACAACGTCTGGTTCATATTCATCTTCTCGTCCTAAATATGCATATGAATCTGATGTTCAGTAGTTGTCGTTTGTTGATGTGGTTCATAAGTGTTTCTCGTTTCTCGTTTTTTATATAGATTAGACCGTTGGTTTTCCCGTTTGAATGGTTTTACACTAGTAATTTTTGGGGCCCTTTATAGCTTACTGTTCGATGTGAGCCAAGGCTCCGTGTTGAAGACCGTACTTTGACATATAATGGTTTACTTTTATAAATTTTGACTTGGATGGAGAGTTGTCTCATTGGCACTCATACCACATCTTCTTATATCTATATATGGAAAATACATATGCAACGAACACTTATATATATGGCCCTACATCCTATTAATACTCCTATTTTTTGTTCCACTTCTGACGTTGCCTATATCCCCCTTTTCAAAATCCTGGATCCGCATCTGGCAACGCAATCTTATAGTATGTTGTTCAATGTTACTTACCTTACACATTTCCGTTCATGATTTATTCAGAAAAATGAAATCGGTGACCCCTCTTAATTGTTTTTCAATAGAATGGATAAAATACTATAAGTTAATTTTATTGAATCGAAAATAATGTGTGCGCATGTATGGCGGCAAAATTACACGTACAATTTATTACCAAATGGTTAACCAACATATAGGGCTGAAAATTATCGAAAACTATACTAGTAACAGTATCAACATTTGAACTTGTAATTCAAGTGAAACAATAACTTCGTCCATTATAAACCAATTTGTTACATCAAACGAATATAAAATATTTATATAGGAACGGCTCGCCAGCATGTGCAGCTTGATTGATTATTTTATTAAACAAAATGAAACGATTTGAGTCCCGATGTCATCATGATATGGCAACACCGCTGCGTAGTACACGACAGCCTACAAAATAGAAAATCAAAGTGAAAAATCATATTATAATATAAATATATAACAGATTAACTAAACAATGTCATACCGGTAGTATAAATATCTATCTATATATGCATAAAACATTACAAAAATACAAATATTCATTGGGTGGGGGACACCTTCATGTAACTGTACTGCACTGTATACAGGCTTCAAATGTCAATATTCCTTAACTTACTTTATCAAGAGAAAACTATTCGTTTAAAAAATGCCCTGCTATTTTTATATCGAATATCATATTCAATATACTTACGCACTGCGACAAAATTTTGACTAATCCGAAATATCATATATTTAAAACACAAACCTGTTTATTTAATATAAACACCAATAATGATCACTATAAAGACACACACTCTCGTTTACATAAACAGAAACACGTGTATGCTCAACGTTAATAAATACATTTATATTCTAATGCGTTACCGAAATCACAAAGCTAGACAACTGTTTTATAACGCTTACGTTTTACCTCACTTAGATTATTGTTGTTCAATATGGGGAAACTGTAATAACTTTCTATTAGATAGTTTACTAAAACTGCAGAAGAGGGCAGCAAGAATAATTTTAGACGAACATGATTACACCAAACCTTCAAGCGAATTATTTCACGAATGTAACTTTGTGCCGATTACACAAAGAATACATTATCATAAATCATTACTAATGTATAAGGCAAAACATGGCTTAGCTCCAGAATATATGTCCAGTCTTATTTTATCAGCTTCTGCAAACCAAAAATACAATACGAGATTTTCGTCCTCAGATAATTTTATAATTCCAAAACCAAATACAGAGTTGTATAAGTCTAGTTTCTCGTACAATGGACCAAAAGTATGGATAGCTCTTCCTAATTCAATTAAAAATCAAATACAGTATTAGAATTTAAACATAACTACAAATCTATGTACTTTTAACATTACCATGAAATTTGTACTGTAATGCCATATAATAATTGTTTATTGTATTTAAATTGTATTACACATCTTTATTTATCATTATTATTGAATATGTATTGTTTATTTTAATGTAATTATTATTGTATTAAGAGAGCCTTATTGAAAATTGGTGTTATCCAAATGAGTTACTCTCTAAATAAAGATATTATTATTATTATTATTATTATTATACCTCAAACGAATATAAAGTATTTAGAAGATAAAAACAAACACTTGTTTTTGCAGCTATTTTCGACAAAACGAAGAAAGGTACAAACGTGTGTTTTTGAAATTCCTAAAATTTTAGTTACTGTCAGACGTTCACCGATGCTCTCTCTGACGTATTCGTCCTTAGCCCGATCTGTTTTCTAGTGACCATGTTTATTGAAGACATGAACTTCCACATGCGCGTTTGCAGCGGCAGTAGCGCCTCCGGACCTCAAACTATGCAAACCAAAATACGTTTTGTCTAATCCAATAGATGCTAAAGCAGCTAACAGAATTTCTCTTGTAGAAGTGTAAGAAAGCTTACCATTTCTAAATTTGTAACCATTTACAGATTTATATGAAACATTAAATCGTTACTGTCCGACTTGATATTTGGCTAAACTGAAATATCTCATTAATATCTCATTTTAACAGGACATGTAATTTTGTTTGTTTTCGAAATGAGAACATCTCTTCCCTCAAGGTAAATATCAGTTTTACTAGTCTCCATCAGTAAACCAATGTACGAATCATGAAAAACAATATGGTTTCTTTTTAGATTTGCTTATTCGGAATACTTAAAAAAACTAGCAAAACTTATATACCATACAAGCTATTCTTACATCTTTCAGAATAGATTTCTCGTTTTCTCGTTTTCTTATAGAATAACGATTTGATGCAAAATTTCTGGTGTTATAGGTTTTTTCTTAACAACAATGTGTCCAAGAGATCTCAAAGATCAAAATCCAATTTACCCAGATTCTCAACTCCAGCTAATCTATGAACCCAACTTACAGCATAAAAAGCTTCATTTATGCTGCTAGTAGATTTACCATTTTTTTTCAAGTAAACTAATTATGATGCAACAGAAATATCTGAAGCAGGTAATGTGTTAATGTGAAATATTAATAGATAAACAACACTTACAGAAAGCGTTGAAAACATATCTACACTGTCGTTGAGTGTTGTCCGCTCTAGAAAACAAACAAAAGGATGGTCTCTGATCTATTAGGAGCTGCAGGGTTGGGGATTGTGTCTGACAAAAAGAACTAATATCAATCCATCTCCCGGTTTTGAAGACATCTGTGTTACCCAATAAAGGAAAATTTAAACAAGTATTCTTGATCAAAATGCATATGACATAAAAACAATCGACCGTGTCTACTACAATATCATACTGCAACATATGATAATAGGGCCATGTCGCTAAAAAACCTTCATCTTCTCCATTCTCAACTGAGTAATATGTACAATAAAAAAACTCATTCACCATGTCTCTGCAATACCAAAATTGATATGAGGACTGTTACGGCCAGAAATCACCTTTAAATTATAGCCAACAAAGGACACAAATCAATAATAAAATCTAACAAGATTTATTATACACAAGTTTACAAGAAGTATTACACAAATAGAAATGTCAACTTAACTGTCAAAATATAAGTCCGATTCTTTGTCTTTTCTTTATCCGGATTCCTTCTCGTAACTGTACGAAAATCCAAACAGAATATTACGTCCAATAAGTCACAATCTAGTATGATGTTGTTCGTGTGTCAATTCAACAACTCCAGAGAACTTCTGAGAATCCAACGTCTATGTCTGAAAGTTTAACTTTAGTGTCTGTATATATATATAGTTGTCACGGAAATCTCTAGAACACTGTAGAAGAGAAACTCATAGTAAACTGTAGAACGGAAACTTCTAGAATACGTTAGAAGTTAAAATTACACATTGCAGATTATGATCATTCTGCAATCATTATGTAAGTCAAATAGAAAGTTCTAATCATTCCATCAGTTTCTATGATTGTTCCAGTGATTTCTAAACTACACAGTTACAATATTATTTTGTAAACAACTATAAATATTATGTAAACATATTATAAGGCCACACAAAACAAATTAGGCCAACTAGATAAACATGATAGTTACAATATCATAACAAGGACCGTGTGAAAAATCACAAACTACCGTATAGTCTAACTGCGAGAACAGTCGATAAAAAATTTGCAGTTCCAAAGAAACACTTTGGACTACCTCCTTTTGAATAGATTGTATTCGTTTCTTTAAATTCTAGCACATCCTTCACATTTGCTTTATAAGACATTTAAAAAAAAAAAAAAAAACATATGACCAAAATGGCGCAGAAACCCATCGTGGAAAGACCCTTTTGCTTTGCAGTAAATCAGATCGATGTTTAATTGTGCGTATAACTGAATAGATAGGGGGAACAAGCCAATTATTTTCTCCATGCCAATTTTGTGTAAAAGCATCTACAGCTTCTGTGGTAAGATTCCAGAAAAGTGAGTTGAACCTTTCTGTCTTGTTTTTCATTACGGTAGCGAACATATCAATGGTAAAAGATCCCCATAAACTTTCTGAAAATTAAAAAAAAAAATATCTAAAATTTGCCAATTCTCCTGATCTCTCATTTTGCTAATGTGATCAGCCTTTTCATTCAATGTGAGAGGAAAATATAGAATAGGCAAGATTTTGTAAATCTTCCTTCATGCTTCCAGCGTGTACTATATGTACACAGTTTTGGTTATCAGTGAACCATTTCAAACTTTTGTCCATAAATAAAGTACTAAACGACAATAAGACCTGTTCAATTGCTCTCATCTCTCTCCAGGTGGAGCTTTTGCTACTTTCTAATTCATTTTACATTTTGTGAAAAATCTTATTTTTCTAATTCTACAGTATTAGCCCCACAGGCTACATTACTAGCATCTGAAAAAATTACTATCGAAGAAGGGCTATAAGAAGCCAATTTCTATTTATTTAAAGTAAGCACATTAGATTTCCAGAACTTAAGCTCAATCAAAATCTCACCTGGATAAATCATTTTTAATAGTCTATCCCAGCCCAATCTTTGCACGATGCACAAGTAACAATAACTTGTCATCATTCTAGTCAAATTTCCAAACACTGGTGATAAAGAAATAATCGTACTAGTCACTTGAGCTAATCGACTAGAAGAGAAAAACAAAACTCTTTCCAAAATTTCATCTATAGACTGTAACCAATCATTTAATCTTCATTCGGGAATTGAATTGCAAAATTGAGTGGAATCGCATGTGTTCTTAACCATTCTAATTTTTGGGTAGGTTCAAAAACAGATTTTTCTATATTGACTAAAACACCAGCATCTGCTAGTGATTTTTTCCACAAAATCAGCATCTTTCCGACATAATCAAAAAATTAAAACTGAAAAACAGTAATACTTGTTATTCCAGGAAAAACCAAGAAAAGTTTATTGCTGCGAACAAATGTCAAAATGATGATATCCTGACTTTAAATCGAATTTAAACAATTATGATTTTTTTTCAACAATGGAATCGCTGTTTTCCAGTCTTCAAATTTAATCTTTTTTGACTGATTTATCTAAAATTGAAAGATCCAATTTTAACCTTTTTCCTGATTTATTCGTTGCTACCGACAAGGGATTTGCAATATTAGTCGTAAAAGGAACTACATATGCACATCTAGAGTTAGAAACAGCAGATTTATTGTTTTTCATGGGCATACTGGGGGAAGGCACTAAAAAGGGGATAACATAACCGTTTAAATTGTATCTAAAACAAAATCACTAGCTCCAATCTTAAACCAAAAACCCAAAAATCGTAATGCTTTGCAATCATGCCTTTAGCACCTTTAAAGTTTTGACTTAAAGATTAATCTAATTTTTCAAGAAAATGAACTTGTGACATAAATTCGTCAAGTTCGTCATTATTGCTATAATAGCAAGAAGATAAAAAACATAAATCTAGATACATATCATTGGCAGTAACTGGATCATTGCTGTTTGGTAACTGGGTGCAGAAGCTTGAAGTTGAGGAGGCAGTTTCTTCTCCAGTGACCATACTGCTTACAGAGTGACAGATGTCCATGGGGCACGGCTCATGACGTGCGATGCTGGTCCGAAAGGGCTGTTGATAACGAATGAAATCGTAAGCTGGAGGAGGAGCAGGGACAGTAGCAATATGTTCAACTGCAGGAGTTGGTCTAGCTGTATACGGCTGAGGGCGGGTCTTTTTCTCCTTGATAGTTTTAAGGGCCCTATATTCTCTGTCTGACGAATTTTTTTCTCGTCTTCATCATTATCGGCGATATCATTGCTCTCATATACCCCGGTGGAGTTATCAGCAATCTTGATGAGTTCATTTCTTTTTAAATTTACCCTGCAATTCACCAGCAATAGAGGAAAGGGGCGAAGCAACAAATACAAGTTCCTTGTGGATTTTAAAGACCATCCACAATATTCTCGTTCAAAACAAAGCTTAATCCGATTCCCTTCTGATTTAAACTTAATATTGGCCTCATCCCTGTATTTCCTTTACAAATTGTCTTGCTCTGAAAGAATGTCTAACTTTAAATCAACCAGTTACTTGTGTAAGTAATCCTTTAAAAGGCCAAAAGTGTCTACTAAGTCACGGTTTGTTGACTTCCTTGTGAATTGGAAGCATTATGACGTTAAGACTGACTACGTAAGATGTCGCTAAACAATTCTTCTTCAATCAAATCTGGGACTGGCTCGGTCATGTTTCATCTAAACTTAACTGCACTGTATACGAGCTTCGAATAACAATATTCCTTAACTTACTTTAACAAGACAACTATTCGCGCTTAAAAAATCCTGTGCTATTTACATATCGAATATTATACTCAATATACTTACGCACTGCGACAAATATTGGCCAATCCGAAAAATCATATATTCAGTCCACCACACAGCCCTCTATTTTTCGCTATTCTGGAGCACTCTTTCATCTGGTATTAAATGTCAAATAAGCTAGTATTATCTAAGTACTTTCACTTTCAATTAAATATATCATTGTTTCAATTTTTATCTGTAAAAAGTTAAAGGTGTAATATGAAACCAAACAATGTAAACACTACCTGACTACAGGTTTTGTCATAGATGGAGATTTCACTTTATGAAAAATTAAGTAAGAAAGTAAAAAAAGCACTTATCTTCATACTTAATATTAATTGCAATCTTTTTCAAACATGTTGTTTAAATATAACACTGAAATCTCAATCATAGAATTTAGAGTCTGGACGTTGTGATTCAAATAGGGTGGGAGGTGGCTGGTTCCTAAGTCAAGACAAAATAATATTGGTATTTGTTGCTTCTCCGCTAAGCACAAAGCATTAACGAGTAACTGCAAAGACTGATCAGCTCAGAATTAGAATGTTGTTTCTAATTTGATTAAATAATAAAATAACAATTACATTTGTCCTGAAATATTAATAAGGGATGTGTCTGTGTGGAGGGGAAGGGGATTCTGATAGAACCTTAGTGAAAAAACTTAAAAGAATAAATTGTGATTCCTACTATTTATGGAATATTTATTCATTTGTAAAATTTAAATGAAAAGTTTATGTTAATTTTTCAATCCCCTTTTTTGTTCTTTATTTTAGTAGCTTGAATTGTGTGATCAATGGAAGTCCAAATTAATTGAAAAGATGAACTTTGAAAATGCCAATTGTCACACAGATGTGAAACATATGCTTGTTCAATTTTGAAATTCTATCTTGAGGGGCGTTCACGTTAGGAGGGGGTGTCTCCCCGAATTTCCGAAAAATATAATTCATTCTTTTCCGGATCCTGAAAAATTAGTCATAAATTCCTGAGTTCCGATAGGTGTAAATCCCGATTTCTCGCGAAAATTAGGCCAAATCCTGAGTTCCCCCAAAAGTAAAGGCCCTATCCCGACGTCCCGAAAAAGGTCCTTCCGCCCCTCTATCTTGCTTTTAAAATGCTCTTATTCATTATAACTAGTTGAAATGTTTATACCAAACAGCTACTTTCTATTGATTTTTTATATATCCCTAACAAGAAGTCATGAAATTGTTTATTCTTTGTGTGCTATAGACAGGTTTTTTTTCCAATTATCTGCCTTAGTTTGTGACGTGACTCCTAGGCGTCCTCGTAGTAGTAATCGCCATTACAACCGTGAAAAAATTATAAACAAGATATACATCTATTTCCCAAGCCGCATATAATTACCGTAAACACAAGAATGTGAAGCGTACTTGACCTCGGCAAAATAAGAGAATAAATAATAAAATAATTAGATAAGGAATGGACATTAAAATTATAAGTGAATTGCAAGCCAGGTGACGTGTCCTTAAAATAAATCTCACGCTATTTGATACGTTACACCCGGGACATGAGATATACGAATACTAATTCCAGGTTAAATATCGATTATAATCATTTGGTAATCATAATATTGATTATTATAACACATACATAAATACATTAAATTGTCTTGCCGGGTCGAATGTGATATATCAGAAAAACCAGGTTCAATTTTATCAAACTCATAGAAATTTTTGTGGTCAGACCTATAATGAGGCAGTCCTAAAATTAAACAATCCTCTTTTCCGACGGTCCTATAATTCGACAGCCCGTTTTCTCCGGCGCGCGGTTACTTACATCTTATGAAAAAAAATACCTATAACTAGACATGTACCGTTTGATGATAAACTCTGTCACAGAAACGATTTTTTTGCTTGTGGTTCGACTTATGTATACTGCTCAAAATTGGGTGACGCCGTTTTCGTATCACTTTTGTCTCCACATGAATTTAGTTATTAAGTGTTCGATTCCAATTTATTTTGCAGAAAAATTAATTGACATAAAACTACTAGTATGCATAGTATAAAATCATGCTCCGGCCCGTGCTAAAAAAAAATGAATGTCATTAAACCACAAAAGACGCAAACGTGTAAATTAAAAGAAATGATTATAGTTATATGTTTTGAAAGCGTCATTTAGTGTTTTGCCAACTTCCCCTCACCATACACCAGCCCAAAACAGAGGTCTCGTATATTTTCATCCTGAATCAGTCCCCGGTGTATATAATACAGTGAAATACAGTATTACAGTATTACATTAGGGATGTATATTGGACCATCGGACTACTGAACTGTCGGAATTTCGGATCGTCGGATTATGGCTACGCTTCCGAAGGTTCTGGTAAACTATTTGATTACCAAGACCTTTGAAAAATCCTTTCTAATGTGTAAAATTTTATAATTCATGCACAGAATAATCGACTTAGGAAAGTTCAAATCAAGTATCAACAGAAAATACTGTATACGTTGTATAAAGACAGCAAAGTTAATATATACTTTAAGCACACATGCCTTCATATATGGACCATTAAGACGAGGTTTATAGAGAAGTGCCCTTAATAGAATAATTTGCTAGGATTTGTCTATGGATGCAGCTGTTTGTAAAACCTTTATGTTTTTCAGCAAGAACTGGCACCCAGGAATAAAATAGTTTACAAGCCTTACTTTTCGAAATATGAAAGCGCCATTCCAAATAACCAAATATCAAACTAAGTGTTAACTTCATCAGTACGATCGAGCAACAGCTGATCTACAATATCGTAGTTAAAAATTAATTATGTTGTTATTCCACCAAATTAAAGAAAACTTAGTTACATAAATATACAATAAGGCGTAACTGTCATTCATAATATGTCTATACGCTGACGTGGATTCCCCCTTTTATTCAATTTTGAACTCCTTACTTCTCTGTAATCAATATGCTTGTCTGAGTTAATGTTGTCGGAACGTCTGTTCATTTTGCAGCATAAAGATAGTCGTCATGTATAAAAAAAATACTTGGTTGATTTGCATCCAATTCTAACTTCATGCATATAGCCTCGGGGTAGGTTTCATTGTTATTATCTAAAGAAATGTACAGGAACGGATTAGGGGGTGCCTGGCCCCTTACGAAGCTTATTCATGGTTAATCCAGACTTTTTTCCTCTTCCACTACAAATTGTGTTTTGTTTGGGGACCCCCCCCCGTCCCCCTTTTTTTCAAAAGCCTGGATCCGCATCTGATGTGTAGATATTCTATACAAACAGAGGCAGATGAATTTTGGTCATCGGATTAATTTTCATAAATAATTTAAGTTCTTTACAGTCGTTTGACGGCGTGTCAACATTCGTCTGCCAGTGTAATTTTACTTTCATAACAAGTTTTATTAGAAAAAAAAAAAAAAAAAAAAATGATTGTGTGCAGTCAGCACAACTTGTATAATTCACATATTTTATTTATTGATTTTTTGAACATCTGAAATTTTCTACGATTGTTTGTACAACTATTAACTGCACAAGAAATGCCTCCACCTTTTTTTATAACTTTCGGCAGTATCCATAGTGAAATAAATAAGGAAATGAAGGAAATACAAATGTAAACAGAAGATCGATAATGTTTTGATCAATTCACGTGCGTTATTTTTCACGGTTGTAATGGCGTGAGAGGTTAATGGATGCGCCCATGTTTTCTAGGTCAATTATAGATAAACCCGTCTATATACATGATATATACATCTGAAATTATATTTCATGTTTTGAACAAACAAAAACCATGCCATCTAGTTTTATCACAAAGGATGCAGTAATTATCACTGTAGCTAGTAAGATATCCAAACCAACCTGTGTAATGTTATTTGTACTGATAAAGTTACAAATTTGACAAATTTCATTAAATGAATGTTGAAAGCCACTTAAATTTTATATTGTTTTTATCTCAACAGTAGTTGTGTAAAACTTTTCAATTTGAGGGCTGTGTGTAGGACTGCATATTTAAAACACAAAAACCTGTTTATTTAATATAAACACCAATAGATGACCACTATAAAGACACACACTCACGTGTGTTTGTTTACATAAATAAAACACGTCTATGCTAAACTTTAATATAACATTTTTTTTTGCAAGCGTGTATAACAACACATAAATTTGATTAGATATTTTTATTTATAGACAGCGTTTACAATTTCACGGATAATAAGGTCAGATCGATTGCATTTTTTCATGTAGAGTGAAAGCAGTAGTTCAGATTACACCGAAAGAGAGCGTCAGGATTAAAGATAATGTGAACGTTAACTGGTTTAATTTAGATCGACTCAAAATGAGATCGATTTATAAAAAGCTAGTGTGAACGGCCCCCTTACTGAAATCAAAGCATCGTCGATGTTGTGATCCAGCCATATTCAAAGCTAGTCTGATATTCTTTCTGACCATACTTTTTTCAATATTTTTTTCTCTTTTCATTTCCAATCTTACTGTAAAATTTCTATGTTATTGTACAAAGGTAGGGAATTTCGCAATATTGATGCAAATATTGAAATAAATATTGATATTTCAATTTTAGACTTTTTTTATAAATATTTGCAATTTAATGGTATTGACAAGAGTGGAAAGGGAAATCGTCAAACAAGTAATATATCTTTTTATATGCCATTAATAATAACTGGCTAAATAATTTCCAGAAAGAGGCATTAAAAATACAATTTCACAACAACAAAAATAAAAAAATAATAACTATTTTTCATCTAAATTGGTGTTCGTTCTTCATTAAGAAAATATACATTTCCTGTATTCAAATTAAATGAACAAATACCTAATGTTGAGATATTTCCAATTACTGTTAAATAGCAATATAATGGGATATAAATGTAGAACAAACAAATAAATTTTATGGCAGAAAAATGCTCAGGTAAGAGTTATGCAATTTTGTTTATTGTTTCAACCAAATTTCTGATAATTGTAACTAATTAATTAGAACTTTATTATTGACTTATGTGACAGATGATAATGACACTAGCTAGCAAAATTAACAGAATATTTTAATGTTGTGTAGATCAAAATAAATAATACATTTGTAGGTATACTTTTGAGGTCAAGAATGTGTGTATTCAGTTAGGTGTGTAATAATTTATGTCTATTTAATTATGTAACACGTCATGAGATATTAACTGGGGTTAATTAAGACTGGGGTTGTTTCCAATTAATACTTACACCTTTGAGTGTAATTATTTGAAAATCATGACAGTTGATAATCATACTGACTCTTGCTTGCCTATGGAAAGAATTGGAGTAATACCATTTCAAAAAAGTGTGGGAATCAACTTAGATATATTGGTACACATGTTGACCCAAATGTCATTGAACAATCACTCACACAAGCATAAGATACTAATCTAATATTTTCAAAATTCTTATCAAGTGATTCAATTGATGTACAAATACTTTTCAAATTAATTCATAAATAGTGAATCATTATAAATTTTGATTTACAAAGGAACTATATGCAAGTGTATATCTAAAATAAAAGGATTATTTGACCAATCTTTTCTTAATTTAACGGCAAATAACATGTCAAAAGTTGGCAGTTGATGATTAAAATGGTGTAGAAAGTTTCTGCAAGTCATAAAAACACATAATTAGTTTCATGATATGTCTTCAACTTAGTATTCTGCACCATCTCCAAAACCAGAGTGATCGCATAGATCCAGCATGGCTGAATCAAAAATTTACCTCCTGCAAATATTTGCTGCAAGTCTGCAGCAAACTTGCTGCAGACTTGCAGCGAACACAGAGTCTGTATTTGCGGCATGTTTGCTGCAAATACGCTGCAGGCTTGCTGCAAACAATTTACCATGCAAATGAGTGTTTGCTGCAGACCTGCTGCAAACATTTTTTTGCAAATTAATCTTTCTCCTAGGTGTTTGCTGCAGACCTGCTGTGTGTTTGCTGCAGACCTGCGGCAAACATTTATCTTCAAATTAATCTTTCTCCTGCGTGTTTGCTGCAAACTTGCAGGAACTACATACATTTTACAATTAAACAATATGTCATGTTGTGTACACATTACATTATCTATATTGCACAGCAAATTCTGAAAGTTAGGTTTCATACATACATACAATAATTCAAATACTTCATCATTTGCAAAATTATCATAGCATAAGTAAATACCTTTTAAAAATTAATTTAAAGTTTTTTTGTTGTTCCAATGTATAAATGAATTGCATGCATGAATATCTAAAGTACGAAAAAAGGGTTTATTTGAAATTTATTTTGTGCATATATACAGCTAGTTAAATTAATATTGTCACAAAATTCAACTTAACTTATTGCAACATAATATGTAACAAGTTACATCTCCAAACAGAGTACTGTATACATGGTATATTAGTTACATGTTTGAAAATGTTTTTTCAGCAAATCTTCATGAAGGTATATGTGGAGGAACGAATTTCTTATGTTTACAGTTCTATGAAGATTTTGTACTTACAAATAATATCTTTGAAAACTAAACATTAAATCTCCAACCTAAAATGCATCCCTGAACACTAATATATAACATGACTCAAACACCATCAACATTTTTTTCAAATTTCAAATCTTTATCTTCCAGGAAGTTACCAACAGGCATGATCAGTCATTTTATGTAATTCTTGCAATGCTCTTGCAAACATATAGAATCGTCAAAGATTTCTGCAATCTAGCTGCAAACATCCCTTATATTCTAGTCTTTCCTGCAATCTTACTGCAAACATAAATGTTTCTGCAAACTTGCCGCAAGCTTGCAGCAAAAAGCTGCAATGTTTGCAGGAGGTTTGCAGCTGGCTGCAAAAATCTGCAAACATAATTCAAAGGGTTCCTGCAAGCTTTTTGTTTGCAGCAAACCTGCAGCAAGTTTGCTGCAGAATTGCAGCAATCATTTCAGTTCTGTAAAGGGGGTCTTATTATCGTTAGATTATAGCAAAGTACTCTCGACTAATGAAATTGTAGGATTTGGTGTTTCTTAATTGTGAAGAATGAATGTAAATCATGTTCTTTGTAAGGGATACTCCTATTGTTGAGACCTACTTATAGTTCAAAACAAAGAGTTTCTATATTAGGAATGAGTTACAACTGCCTCCAAGCACATTTATCAGATTGAAAGGATTTATCACCCAGTGATTGAAACTGACTAAAAGTTGAATTGTGAAACAAACAAAAAAATCAAAATAAGTTGAAGTTTACTTGTGCAGTAAAATTTGTACCTTTAATATTATTATGCAAATATAAATCACTTCAAATTACTAAACAATTAAACAATATCAAAGCAATGCAAAAAAGCAGTTGGGAAGAATTATTATAGTTATTTCCAATAATCCGATGAAAGAAAATAAAACAGGAATTTAATTTAAGTTTTGAATATATTTAAAACTTTTAAAGTCATTTTATTTGATTATTCCCTGAGATAATAAAATAATGAAGTATTTGATTTAAAAGCCGTACCAAAATATTGGCTGTGAAATAAAATTAGTTGTAATCCAAACTTTAATGTACTTATTGATTTAAACTGTAAATAAAAAAAAAATGATAATTTCTCACTAAAATATTACATGATTTACATTCATACTCACAATCAGGAAACATATACAATTCCTACCTCTTCTTTGTACTGTTGTGTCACCTTATGTCTATAACCCATTTTTTTTTATATTTCCCAAATTATAAGAATGTCCTGACATCACTAAAACTAATCTGTAGATGAAATCCCTAAAAAAAAATCATGCATTAATTATAAACATTGAACTGACAATGAAACTTATTTTTGAATACAACCAATCAAGAGATCATTTGAGCCTTGAGCACTTTACAATAATCTAAGTTTGTAAGAGAATGATAATCCCTGACTTCATGATAAGTACTCGCTAACGCTTGTACTTAATCATGAAGAAAGGGATTATCATTCTCTTACATATACATATATGGGTGACCACAGAGTATGACAAACGATGTTTTGTAATTATGGTAGTATGTTTTGTACAATAAATGCCGTAGCTTATTTTTGAAGGGCATACCAGAATGCAATTAGAGTAAAAGGTAGACACACAAGATTCTTTAAGGGCAGACAACAATGATCTTATAGTAAAAGGTATGTACACAGGATTCTTTAAAGGGAAAAAGAAAAAAGGGAAGACGACAATGCACTTATGGTAAAAGGAAAACACACAGGATTTTTTAAAAGACAGACTATAGGAAAATGTAGACAAACAGGATTCTTTAAAGGGCAGACCACAGATGCACTTTAAGTTAAAGGTAGACAAACACAATTATTCGGGAAGGTGTAAAAGGTAATACAGAGATACGAGATACAGCAATACAAGATACGAGATATAGCAATACAAGATACGAGATACGAGATATGAGATACGATAAAATTTAATATGAAAGCAAATCAAGTGTGTAGGCCTACCCTTATCCGTTTTCATTTAGACAGATAAACATGATAAAAGGTTCAAATTTTAATTACTATAGCAAATATCACCTCTGGGAACTTTAGACAAATTTGTCAACACCAATTTAAAACACAAGCATTAGAATCACTGTAAAATGACAGCTGCAGATAATACTTTCACTTTACTTGAGGTTAGTGGCCTGTGGTCATGGTCATACCAAATAATTTTTTACTAGTTTGATATTTATTAAAAACAGATACCAGCTTGTTAAATGTAGACTATTTCTACATAGACTGATATATTAATTTTCTGAACTTTCATTTGATGTAGTTTTTACCAAATAATCATAGGACACACACTAAATATTTTACCCTGTAAAAGTGAGCTGTTCACTTTTATCTTATTGTTCTAATTGAAAGTCACTTATATATGTCATCTGCTGGAGTTAAAATGACACAAAATACTGATGTGGAATTTCATCTAATTGTTTTTTGTGAAATATTCTTACCATTGCACTTTAGTGGCAGCCTTTTTATTCTCAGAAAAGGTAAAAAAGCTACAAATTCAATTCTCAAAGGGCCATGAGAGCTATGCTGTCCGTTGTATCTCGTCCGTTAGCTTCTTTTCACAATCATGAGAATTTCCTCTGCAACATTGAACCGATTGTGACCAAGTTGGCCATTATAGTTCTTAGGGTATTTAGTTTGAAAACTGTAGCCGCCATGAAAAAAAAAGCCTGACATAGGTATACACAGAACTTTATATATTTTTTTGGCTAACGTCTAAAAAGTATAAAAAATTATGTCAAAACGATCATGTGAAGATCTACCAATCATTTCATCGGTCCGAACCAATTGAGTACTTCTTATAGGAGCTCTTTGCCCTTTAATGATAACTTTGCAGACCAAGATTAATCTAGCCTGAAAATTTCAGAAAAATCTTTCAATAAATCGTTGTCACATCCTATCCCAGCACCCCAACTCATAGATCACAAGGTGTTTCGAACATCTATTTAGACCAATTAGAATAGGGGCCCAAGCCATTGCATGGTGACTCTATTCTAAAAATACTGTAATTTTTATACGGGGCTCCATAGAAATAGATGATAGTATTACTAATGCTTTATCAATTGACCGTACTGAATTATTACAGAAAATCAAATCGAAGGAAAAAGAAATTATTCCGTTAGTTTTAATAAGTAAATATATAACCCGTATATACGTAAAATAAAAAAAAAAAAAAAAAAAAAACGTGAAACACTGGCATTTATTACAGTTTGACGAAGAATGTGTACAAGTATTCAATATTTGCATATAGCAAGCATAAAAGTGTAGGAGACATGCTTACTAGATAAAAGTTAAAGACTTTAACATAAAATTGACAGTTGGATCCCTGATGATGGCAGATCTGTCATTATAAATAGATCTATTGATGAAGAATTAAAATATAAATATATCAATATATGCATGAATAATTCTCATATTTGATTATATTAAAGTAATGTATCTTATGATGACCATCCCAAGCTTTAACTACCGACACACTAAGGTATCGGGTCCTATCGGGTAATATGGGATGCGGTTGCATGGGTGTTCTATAATAACAAAAAGTAGAGCTCTTATAAAAATTACAGTATTTTTAGAATAAGTGTCCCATGCAACGGCTTGGGCTCCTGACGATGGACATGGCCATGGTCAATTAGTTTATTTTAATTGGTCTAAATAGGTGTTGGAAACACATTGTGATCTATGGAGTTGGGGTGTGGGATAGGATGTGACAACGATTTATTGAAATAAGTGACTGCAAAACAAAGAAATGACACATTAATGGTTAAACCCTAATCTGTATTACAGTCGCCTCCCTTGGTATTCTCCACAGTGTTTTCAAGACAGAAAACACACTTAAGAACAATATTTTAAAACACTGGGAAAAAGATGACGAAGAGGCTAAACTTTTAATTGATAAAAGACCTCTTTTCGCTTTCCGTAGGCATAAAAATGAAAGACACAGTCACATCTGCAACTCTTGGTAATTAACATGTTGCAAATTATGAAAATATATTCTATTCTATGTTTGTTAAATTGATAAACATGGAAAGAAAAGAAAGAGTATATAAAACATTTTGTAAAAGTATTAGTCAAACAGATCACAAGGTGTCGAGCCCCTTATACGATTTACAGTATTTTTAAGATTAAGTGTTACCATGCAATGGCTTGGGCTCCTGACGATGGACATGACCATGGTCAATTAGTTTATTCTAATTGGTCTAAATAGATGTTCGAAACACCTTGTAATCTATGGAGTTGGGGTGCTGGGATATACTTTGACAACGATTTATTTAAATACGATCTAGGGAACAAAGGAATTAGTAAAGCCCGCGAAAGAGTGCACGTGAAAACCGATACTCTACACCACGTGGTGCTGTGACCACTAACATGGTCAAATTGACCATGCAGGTAGTCATAATGACTTGATGGGTAGTCATTCATGCTGTTGACTACCTTTCTGTTAATATTTGACTAACTGAATAGTCAAAGTGACTAATTTAAATTTTCAGTGCTCTACAACTCCACTCCACTCATGCCTTCAGTGCATGACTGCTGTAAATGACGTGCTTAATATCGAAGAATTTTTATAATATTCATACGATATTTTTTACGATATATATATATCTTCGGTAGTGTGCACGGGAAAGAGAATTATATGTTTGTCCATTTTAGAAAACTTGGCTTGTATAGCACTAAAACTAAACTCTGGAAATACATGTGTACACATGATGTACATTGTAATTGGCACCTGGTGGATTTTGGTTTGACACGATTCCTTTGCATTACCTGCAAATTTGTTGTTATGTAATAATATAACTTAAATCTGAGTTAACCTGTTTGTATATTGGTCATATTGGTTATAGAAACTTTAAAGGGACATTAACTTTACATTGTAATTGGCACCTGGTGGCTTTTGGTTTGACACGATTCCTTTGCATTACCTGCAAATTTGTTCTGATGTAATAGTATAACTTAAATCTGAGTTAACCTGTTTGTATATTGGTCATATTGGTTATAGAAACGTTAAAGGGACATTAACTTTACATTGTAATTGGCACCTGGTGGCTTTTGGTTTGACACGATTCCTTTGCATTACCTGCAAATTTGTTCTGATGTAATAGTATAACTTAAATCTGAGTTAACCTGTTTGTATATTGGTCATATTGGTTATAGAAACTTTAAAGGGACATTAACTTTATTAGGTACAGATCATTTATCTATTGTTATATGCATGTTTTGTTTTTCTCTCGAGACGAAAATATTTTTTTACTAAAAAGAATATGTTGTTATTTATATAATTATATATATTTTTAATATTTATATATCTATATATAGATAAATTATACAGAAACAAGGAAAAAATATTTAAAAAAATGAAAAAATATTTTCCTTATAAATTTCAGTGGTAACTACTTTTTTCCCTTCACACTTGAAATAATTTATTTTCTATCAAGAAATTTAGAAATCAAACATATCAGACTATCAACGAAGAAAATAACAGAAACAGTACAAATTCTGCATGAAAAATACAAGATGTATGGAAATACATGCGACACTTCCGAACACATCCGCCATTTTAAAAAATCCCGAGAAAAATCACTTTGTTAAATCGATGTGGGACGTAATTTGCCCTCGATTTAAACTGTTTTAAGTATAATATTTCGCCAGATATATGTTTTAATTTTCTGAATCAAGTTGCAAAATATTACTTTTTTTTACAGAATTTGTGAATTTGATGAACACGTAGACATGGGGTCGCTAGATTTACCATTGAGTCAATGAGGAAATGACGAGAAAAAAAGTATAATTTTTTACGAATCTCCTGGGAAGTAATTTGATAAAAAAATCAACTGTCAGAACCAACATTTGTAGGTAGAATTATGTTCGATTATCAAGGATATAGTTGCAAAAGTTAGAAACTGATCAGATTAAAGAGAAAATTGAACTTCATTGAAGTACCTATGGATTTTACATGGAACAAATTGACACATAATGGCGACTTGCTACTTCACCAAAATTACGTGATGTCTTACTTAGTTGGATATGCAGGATTATTTAAAGGGCAGTCAACAATGCACTTTTAATAAAAGGCAGACAAACAGGATTTTTCAAAGGTCAGACGACAATGTACTTATAGTAAAAGGTAGATACACATGATTCTTTATATATAGTAAAAGGCAGAAAAACAATTTAACAAAAGGTCAAACATATTAGTCTTATGATATTTTATTAGGATTCCATGGAGGTGCGTCCAATTTTTTTTTCCTTTTTAAACATGTTTATGTCACCATCTGCAATTGCAATGCAGTCGACTACAATGCCTTTAGCTGCATTTAACATATCATCCGTTTTTCTCGATTGTAGCGTTTTTTTCACCCCTTTGATTTCAACAGGGAGCAAAGTGTTTTCTTTGATCTCATCATTTGCGCACATGTTTCGGTGGATCAGCTGCACTATCAGTGGCGGCATCAAACACATCTTCAGTTTTTGAAGACGTCAGAGCTTTTACTCCTTGCTTTGATGCATTAAGTTTTATAGTAAAGTTTACTTTGTCTTTTATCTCATTATTTGCCAATTTGTCAATGCCATCAGCGGTAATATCGGCTACTGCATCCAACATTGTTTCGCTTTTTCCAGACTGTAGTGCTTTTACTCCTGTTGTTGTTGCATTCAGAGCAAAGTTTGCTATGTATTTATTGTCCTCATCTACAAATTTGTCTATCCCAAATGATGCAATGTCCGTAGCGGCATTAAACATATCTTCAGGTTTTCCGGACATCAGTGCTTTTCCGCCCTGTTTTGTTGCATTCAGAGCAAAGTTTGCAATGTCTTTCATGTCGTTATCTACAAATTTATCTATCCCATCTGCTGCAATCTCGGTAGCAGCATCAAACATATCTTCTCTTTTTCCAGACATCAATGCTTTTCCTCCCTGTTTTGTTGCATTCAGAGCAAAGTTTGCAATGTCTTTCATGTCGCCATCTACAAATTTATCTATCCCATCTGCTGCAATCTCGGTAGCAGCATCAAACATATCTTCTCTTTTTCCAGACTGCAGTGCTTTTTCTCCCTGTTTTGTTGCATTCAGAGCAAAGTTTGCAATGTCTTTCATGTCGTCATCTACAAATTTATTTATCCCATCTGCTGCAATGTTAGTAGCAGCATCAAACATATCTTCTCTTTTTCCAGACTGCAGTGCTTTTCCTCCCTGTCTTGTTGCATTCAGAGCAAAGTTTGCAATGTCTTTCATGTCGTCATCTACAAATTTGTCTATTCCATCTGCTGCAATGTCGGTAGCGGCATTAAACATATCTTCTCTTTTTGCAGACTGTAGTGCTTTTCCTCCTTTTTTTGTCGCATTCAGAGCAAAGTTTGCAATGTCTTTCATGTCGTCATCTACAAATTTGTCTATCCCATCTGCTGCAATGTCGGTAGCAGCTTCAAACATGTCTTCTGTTCTTCCTGATTGTATTGCTTGAATGCTTGTTTTAGTTGTACGTAAACCAAATCCTACTATTTGTTTTGTTTTTCCCTCGGCTGCTACATCGACAATATTTTCTGCTGCATCAAATCCTATTTCGACAACAGCTTTTACATCAAGTGATCCTTTTGTTGCTAGATCTATGCCAACTGCTGCTGATTTTGACGAAATGGCAATAATTTTCCCTAATTTTGTTTCTTTGCCCACATTGCGTTCGCCGCTGAATTCACTTACAACTTTTTCAACAACAATTTGCAATTTTTCTGCCAATATGCCACTACCAGTAAACTCGAATGAGTCTTTTAAAAGTTCAAACAGGAATTTAGCTGTCTGATCTATTATCTGTTGTCTAATCATACACACGTCTGTATTACCTTCTTTAGAGTAACTGAATGCTTCATTCTTGAAAAAATCTGTCAGAATTTCATTTAAAGCAGTATTTACATTTTCACAATAGATCGCAACTAATTGTTTAACGTTATATGATGCACATGCTATTCCATTTATGATATCTAAAATCGGTTTACATTCTGCAAAGATGTCGGTTTGTGTTTTAAGTTCCTCGGAAATTGTTTTTATTACATCCTTTACACACCCAACCAAGACTTGTCTAAACTGACGAATGCGAATATTGTCCGAACAAAACAATTTCTTTATTATTTCCATATATTTGTCACATATTTCTTCTTTTGATGTATTGATTTTGCAATGAAATGAAATAAAGTTTCCGGTCGTCGCATACGTATCACCTTTGCTAAACGCCAACTGAGTTTCCTGTTTTATACGTTCTTCAGCAATACGTTCAAAATGAATTTTAACTTTCTCTTGGACAACCTCTAAAAGGTATATTCCAGTTCTTGTGGCTAGTTGCAAACCTACTTCTTTTCCCACTTCTACGCATGCAGTCTTAAATACAGGTATAAACGGTTGTGAAGTGACCGTAGATCCAAATGCTCTTAATTCAGAAAAAAACATTTCTGCACCTGTTGCAAAACGTTGATTTACAGCTTCAACAGTTGCCATCACTCCATTTACACCTTTAGCAGCGGATTTAGCTTGGCTATAACCAAAAGTCGCGACGGACACAGCAACGCTGACAGCCTTTCCAATCATCCATGACTTCATAAATGTTTGATCATTTTTCCAGACGGCATATGCTCCCGTGCAAATATCATTGACACCTTCTGCAATAAGTCCCCAACCGAGCTGTGTCAGTATCCCAATTGAAGTTGCTAAAATGATAGTTCCGACGGCGATTTGTAGTACTCCAAGGGCGGTTACTAACATCCCTTTCCAACAAAATGGTTTTCTTTCCTTTACAAAAATTAACTCTGTCAATCCCATTTCCCAGAACAGATATATTTCAGTCTCGATTTTTTTACTAGTGTTATCATTCCCAAGAGATATGCTAAATATACTGCTACCTTCCGCTGTCGCTTCTCTGTTTTGTTTTTGAAATTCTCTTAATTGTCTTATAGAAACTTTGATATTTTCTTCAAAATGATTAATAATCTGACAACGAGAGGAAAACTGGGAGGCAGTACCATTTGCTTCATGTTCGTTATTTTTTTCATCTTCCCTTTTTGATGAAAGTGTCAAACATAAAATAGCTTCCTCTTTAAATAATTTGAAGCATTTTTGTGATTTTAATAGGTCATCTATTGCTTTTTTTATATATCCTTTATCTCTCTTAAGCAAAGAACAATACGCTCTATTATAATAAGCTATCGCTCCCCACTGTTTATCTTCTTGTATTGCTCTGGTAAAAAGTTTTTCTGATAAAACGTACTCTTTGTCAAATAATTGATCGTTTGCAAATTTTATGATATGGGAAATATTAGAGCAGGGCGAATTTTTCCCGAAGATTTTGCTTTTGGCTGTATTTAAGTTATCATAAAGTAAGCTTTGTAAGTCTTCTGGTCGAGAAAGGTGTGTCCCTCTCTTATAATTCATCTTCAACCACATTCCCCAGTATTCATGTAGCGAATCTAACATGATTTTCTCGTCAATGCCATTGAAGTGTAGCTGCTGCTTAATTTCAAGAAGAAACGAACAGTAGTATGCGAATAGTTTTTCTTTTAGTTGTACTTCTGCAAAATCATGTTTTTCAATATCTTTAATTCGTTGCTCTTCCATTGCATCTCGTATATGTTTCAAAGATACAATATCTGTAAACCCATAAAGTGAAAAATATTTTGGTAAACTGTGCCTATTAAGAACTATTTGTGCACTTCCTGGTTGACCTTTCCTGGCACTTCTTCCAAAAATCTGGTTTTCGATTCTTGTATTTTGTGGCAAAAACGTGACAAGGACAAACAGTCCACCAGCTTTTTCAATCGATTCGTCTATATCAATATCGGTTCCTCGCCCGGCAATATTTGTTGCAACAATAACGTCACCTGCATTTAATCTACTGTGAATTTTTTCATTATTTTCATCATTTCTTATATATAACGCCACGGAAGCACTTACCGTCTCAGTCAAATTATTTTTCAACTCTTCAGCAGTGTTGATATCTTCACATATAACTAAAACCGCCCTTTGATTGTCGTTTGACATTTTTGTAACCTGATCACGCACAATATCTTGTATGTTTATAATCCATTTGGATTTTGTATCGCATATTATTCCGGGTAGTTCTTCAAATACATTCGTCCGATGTGTTGGTATTTTTTGGCAGCGGAGATTAAACTGTCTCTCGATAAATGATTTCTCCCTTGCCGTGCCGAGTGTTCCTGAAACTCCAAATATTTTACCCATGTAACGACTAAAGTATTCTTGATTAGACATGAAATTCGTTTCAAGAGTTATGTGACTTAATTTTTTCCCGTGTTTAATCTCTAAAAATTGATGCAAACAATCTCCCCATTTTGTATCAAGTTGAACAACTCCGGTGGACTCAAAATCAACAGGCAACACGTCATTATCTTTTACAAGATATTCCCGCCCATTGACCATATGATTTGCTGTAAATGCATTTTCTATCCAGGATATGAGACGATTTTCTACGAACCCCTCTAAATAACCAGGGATATACTGTTTGTTTGGTTTACATCCATCAAATGTAATGACATTTTTAATTTCATTTTTTATAAAATAATGTACTTCTTTTTCGTCTTCGTAGGGGTGCAGGACACACAATAAGCCTTCTTTAACAACCAACAAATGAATTTTTTTACCATTCGGTGTGTTTGATAAAGACCCCCATTCTTGTACTGCCTCAATAATGTTGTCATTCTTTATGATAAATGGTCGAAATGATATTGGGAAGATTGTTTCAAAAAACTCTAAACACTCTAACAGTTTCTCTTTTGTGAATAAACGTTTAAATTCCGTGTGATTTCCTTCAAGCAGATCATTGATGAAGCCAGCAGGCAAACGGTCATTCTTCTCAAGTAGATATAGCAACTGCATTTCAGTAGGAATGATTGTTTCCTTACAATGTTCACTTAAGTTAATATATGATGACAAAACAACTTGGAAAGAGTCTAGAACTCCAAGGAAAAAATTCTCGGAATTTTCCGAGACGATCTTTTCATGTTTTATAATGTGTTTCCATATCATAAATAAAATAGGTTCTATATGATGCATTCCCGGTACAGCATGTGATAAATATGTATAATTGACACCTTGATCTAGAAGCATACAATCTACTTCATCAACAATGACCGCTTCACACATTCTCTCACCACGAACATTTTCCATTAAAAATGTTTGTCTTAGTAAATCTGAAGCAAATGACCCCACTGTCCCGTATATAACCTTTTTTGAATAACATTTAAGTCGTTCGTCTGTTTTCTTTGGAATCAAATTACTGCTCACTGAAACCTCTAATAATTTGAAAAATGCTTTCCATTCTATGTAATCCCGTTGGGCCAAAATAGGTGAGCTTGACACGATATCAACAGGAATTTGGCTTAGAGCAAGAAAAGCAGAAAACATTGCAATAATACATGTTTTCCCTTCACCAGTATTAATTTCTAAAAGAATCCCGTTCTGTTTTGCTTTAACTAACAAGCAAAATGATATTATCTGGGTATTCCTAGGCCAATATTTTTTAGTCAATTTCACAGCTAAAGATATTTCGAAAATGCATTGTACAAATTCTTCGTCACTGGCAAAAGAGATTAGAGTTTTGAAATAAAGCCTCCGAAATAACCGAAAATGTGTTGACTGTCTCATTGGATGAAACATATTTCGATTTTCATAGGTTTCAATTTTTTTCTGAACTTTACGAAGTATTTTAATGATTGTTCCAGCCTCGGACTCACTGATACCTCCAGCGTTAATCATCTCCTTTAAGACAGAGCTATCATCTTTCTGCACTACAACATAAAAAGGAACAGTAGGTTCCTTCTTGGGATTTGAATCGTTTTGTAAAGGCAATGATGGCAAATAATCATACACGCGTCTCATAAAAGATTTTTCTTTAACATATAAATGTGTAACTTCGTTAATTGTTCTTTTTTCTTTTAGTTCCCAATTTGACAATCGTTTCTCATAAAGTAGGAATTGTTCTGTTTTCTCAATCTCTCTTTTTCTCTTTTCCTGATTCCTATCTATTCTGGTCTCTTGTCCTTTTTGTTTATGTTTTCCTCTTTCCTCTTCCTGTTGCTTTTGTCTTTCTTGATTCTGTCGCTTTGCCAAGCAAGGTGAACAAAGGTATTTGTTAGAGCCAAGTTTAATCCATGTTTCTTTGTTGACCCATTTGCATAATCGTCGTCCCATATTTCCCCCTATATTATGAAGCCATTTGACTTTTCTTGGAACATTTTTGTTGCAATCTACACAAGTTTGACTATTTCCCATTTCAGCTAGCAAACAATTATTATGTGATGAAATATACTGAAAAGCTTAGTCCCGTGGTGCCTGCAAAAATAAATATTTTACACCGTGAATTTATATTCATAATTTAGATTTGAGATTTTTATCCATCTTTTTTATTTGTTTTTCGCGCAAAATTGCATATATTGTTTTTAATTTAAAACTGAACTGGATTACTTATTGAATATAAAACAATTTGAAATTAGAATTAGGCGATCCAGTTATCGCAGATACCCCCGCCCTATACTTATGTTTCATAACATCTAAATATTTTGTCAAACGGAACTTTCATTTCCACATAGGAAACAAAAAAAAAGTCAAAATTTTCAGTTAATTAACCAATCTTGAATTTTACATGTAAGTACCTTCCAAATCGCACTTGACCTGTATCATATGATTTATGACAATGTTTTTCAACTTCAAAAGATATGATAAAATATTGATTTTATTTCAACCCGCAAACCAAAAAAAAAACAAGACTATTTTTAAAGGTAAGTTAGCGGCATAACGTTTGAATAGTAAATGTCAAAACCGTCAAGTTTCAATTCGACCGGTATATTATGGTCCATGTTTGTCCTTGTATTTTATATCAACAAGTTCTTTCTTTTTCAAAACTGCTATTGAACTTTTTATTCAATTGGATGAAGGTTTAAAGATTTTTAAAATCTGGTAGTAACTGTGAGTTAGATATTGTACGCAAATGTTAAAGAAATGATTGCAAAGTGTTCATGGACGTCTTATAAGTTTATCGGACATTGACTACATTCTCATGGTTCATTTGTCAACGTTAAGTTTTCATGGTTAAGGCTGGTTTATTTATCTTACATTTTACACATATAATGTTTTGCACATATGTCTTGAAACTAAACCAAAGGTCTGTATCATCTATGCCTCTTTCAAATTGATATACTTTGTTGTCATACTTTCGATTAAAACCCATACAAGGCTTACAATTTGATACGCCAGACGCAATGACCGAATTCAAACAACGAATATTAAGTATGTATAAAAGCTGTCTACAATCTATTTCCGACCATATATGAAACCTAATTCTTAACAAAAAATAAAAGGTCTCAGATTGCTGATGGACTTTTCTTCTCTGAAGGTAGCACCAGCCAATAAGGCAGCTATTCTGTGTTGATATGCCATATCAAGTATACTGTCATTTTCGGTAATTTTCTGTAGATACAATTTTGAATAACTCGAAACACTTAGAGTTTTCTATCCCATGGCATATATATACGTTAATTTCGTGTTTGATTTGGCCCTCCAAATGTTTTGTATCGAGCGCCACTGATGAGTGACGTAAAAACGAAACGGCTGGTACAACAAATTGGAAGCGTGGTATCTTTCGACAAATTTTATTCGAACCCATTACTTGCAGCGCTCGTTTCTAGCCTGTTTTAAATCATAAATATATGATATGCATAAAAGCTCTCTGATATCTATTTACGACCGTTGAGGCAACTTAATTCTAAAACAAAATGTGAACGGTCTCAGAGTAATACAAATGCATGGTCTGAACAGCAAACACTCCCTGCAATAGTGTGATGTAAAGTCCACAAATCCTTGACAGCAACCTTGTTTGCAACGTTTGTTAATATCTCAGCCCCTTGATACGTTATACCGATATTTTATCAGCAGGTTTCAAACCCTGAACAATCCGTATTTGACGTGTGAATATAGCACGACTTAAAGTCCTACTCTTTCTAAATGATTATTGAATTTCAGTGCGGCCTTATCTTCTTGAACTCTGTACCACCGAATCAATCAACTTATATTTTCAAAGCGTAGTCTCGGAAGAAAACACTTTTGATCAACTCCAAATATCGAAAGTAAGCACATGCCTAGTTACCAGCAGTAAATTTATGATTCTAGAGTTTTAACAGTTCTGAGTATTTATAATTACGTTATGCTAAACTTCTAGAAACAACTTGTTCTCAGCTATGTTCAACACATGTGTTCAGTGTGAGTTATAAATATTGTTGAAACCATATACAAGCAGAACCGTACTGTTGATCAGAAGCTGGTAATGCCGATAGGAGGTCCTTTTTCATTTCCAAACTCATAATATATAACTTTCAAAAGAAGAGATACATCCAGTAACTGTTTGAACTCAAAGGGCATCCCACAAAGCAACACAACATATGAATATAGGTCATTTTTCAATCCTAACCCTCGTAGATTTGAAGTCTATCAACAAAGTTTCTTTTTCAGCTGATCCAAATTAACAAAATAGTCTAGTTATTTGCCTCAACCGTTTAAAATTCAAAATTTCTAAAATATTCTTAATCAAACAGCGCTACTCACTTGATTTTCTGTAACCTGTTTACAAACAGACCCTATGCAAAACTCAAATTTCTAGTCGTAACTGGAAATAGAAATGTAACATGTGTAACAAAACATCTATTCTAAATACTTTTGCCTGAACAAGAATGTTTTAGGGTTACATGATGTTTTCTTTTAGATGAAGTGAAAGTCACATTTCGCTGGACATTGTGCCTCTGTTTAAAGTCTTCATCCGACGGATGGTAAGATGAAAAATACAAAATTTAAATAAATTCATAGTCCTGTAACTCACTAACAATAGGTGTTGGTAAATGCAATTAGAATCTAATAGGAATCAACTATTATGGCATTTTGATTTATCAAAATTAAAATATATACAACTTTAGCATATATAATGTTTTATATTCAATAAACAGTTCATACATCAAACAACACAATTATTAACTTTCCTGGTTGTTAACATTTGTTATTCGATATGACCCCTCAAACTATCCTGCCACGTCTTCTAGATTGTTAAAATTTGGTAGATTCATTTCATTTGAATGATTACAATAACATGTGTTCTGAAACTCATTCATCATTTGTTCTTCATGTGATCATCATTTTATATCGTTTATGTTTCATTGCGTACATCACTTTATGTGCTCCAGTTTTAGGAGTTTTATACAGGACAGTGCAGGAACCCGTGTTACGTTCCCCTCTCTTCTGAGTGACGAAAACTGCTCAGCAGGCCGTGTGCACAACTGCAAGGAACATTCAGCAGACACGTTGTCCAAAGGAACAATTCGTGGCTAACCACAGCGTGAGTTACCTTTAAAACATTACAAATTATGTCTTTACATCAGCGTTGAAATGTTTTAATATATTTCCTATGTTACAAAGGAAATATGAACATTTAACCGTTCAAACTGTTCGTATCTGCGATTACACAATTTAATTCAGACATGTACAGAACCCGACGTGTGCAAGAATATTCATCTATTTATTATTATAAAGAACATTAACAGCTTTATATATCTACGAACTGTTTATCCGTATTTTTAATGGACTTTAATTATCATTGAACACATTGTAAAATTGTATTTATATTTGTATTTTCAGTTTTTCACCATTTGGATTGGTAGTGAAATAAAAGTCAGCTCCTGATTGTTTTGTCTTTACATAAACCCAGTCATCTTGGTTAAACTCGCTGGTCCGGCCAGTACAGTGAAAAAGCTACAACTTGCCTGTTGTTTTTCTTGGATAACGTACGCCACTCCACGACAGTCAGCAGACCCATAACGTAGTTTCAACGACAACGTTTCGTGCGAGTAAATTGACAACAACTTGTCTACACATCTCCTGACCAGGAAATACAACGAAGCATCGTTCGTAGCTGTTACCTTGACACTACGCAACACAGCTTGTGTGTCCTAGGCAGCAAACCAACAACGTTGAACCAACATTGCCTACAGTTAGTTGATTTACATCATGGATCCCAGTCACGCGGAGCAGCAAGACGAGGTTCAACCCCCAGTGGGAGACGTCTTTAAAGAACAAATAGCAAATCCGTCTACTACTACACCTTTAGATGAAAATACCGAGACTAGGCGAGTACGTGAACTCACAGAAAAAGGTAAAGGAGCATACACAGAAAAACGTGACAAGTTCTACCAAGAACTCGAGGCCCTCTGGTCAAGTATTGAAATCCAGTTATCGGAAGTGGCAACGCCTCCTAGCGAGCTGCAGCAATTGCTAACAGCACAGGACAAAATCGTACAAGCTTGTACTAATTATCGCAAGCGCATAGACGAGTACTTGATATTTCTGAAGAATACCAGAACGTTGGACAGTCTTAAAGACATTGATACATGTAACCTTTCAACAGAAATTCGTCTGTCTAAAGTGGACCTGGCCATGGAAACATTACACGAGCATCGCCTCGCCCTCACAAAGGCTAAATCCACGAAAACGAAGACATCTAAGAGTAAGAAAACCTCACACAGCGGAAGCTCCAACGTCTCTGATATGTCAAGCCTAGCACGGAGAAAGCGTGCCAAAGCAGAGGCTGCTAAGTCTAAAATTGCCTTTGCCGAAAAACATACCCTGATCCTTAAACAGGAGGCCTTATTAGAGGCACGAGCTCTGTTCAGACAATCGGAAGTCAAAGCTGAAATGGATCAAGAAGCCATCCGAGCAGAACAGGAAGCCGCCCAAAGAAAAACTCACGAAATACGCAGGAAAGCTCAACTGGAACAAGAGGCTGCGCGTGTAAGCCGGGAAAGAGCTGAACTGAAGGCCAATTTGAACCTTCTAGAAGCACAGAGAGAAGCTGCAGCCGCAGAAGCCGAGGCTCGTATCCTAGAGTACGATGACAGCCAAGCGTTAGGCGATCTTCCTGGTGAGACTGAAGATCCTCTTCAACGTGTGCAAGATTTCGTTGATAAACATCTTGACACAACTGTCGTACAGGAAAAGTCCGGCTTACAAGATGAAAACAATCTCCTGTTGTTATTAAGCTAAGCAATGCAGTCGTGCCATCCGTGGCATTGAACCTGCCACCAGAAACACCTGCTATCTTGCCTGTCAATGCACCGGAAGTTACTTTATTCCCAGACCTGGGAACAGTATCGAACACACAAAAACAGGGCGTTTCAGAGGAGATCCCTGCTGCACACCAGCAATTTATCAACCCGACATCGGAGATAACTAGATTTCTCCTACGTAAGGACCTGCTATTTTCCCGGTTAACAAACTTTAATGACCGGGAAGAATCCTTCCATACATGGAAAGCCAGCTTTAAAACGTCATAGACGAATTACAAGTTTCGGACTCGGAACAAATAGACCTACTGATTAAGTGGCTAGGACGAGAGTCTGCCAAACATGCCGTGAGTACAAGGGCATCAAATGCCAACAACCCAACAAGGGCCTACACAGACTATGGGAGAGACTGGACGACCGATATGGTGCTCCAATAATGTTGGAGGCGTCTCGTCAACAAACTTGCCAACTTTCCAACACTGACAAATAAAGACAACTCACTCCTGTACAATTTGTCAGATATTATCTCAGAAATAGAGTATCACAAAGAAAATCCCAAGCTGGGATGTTTGCTAGCTTATTTCGACTCTTCGTCAGGGATAAATCCTATTGTGGAAAAACTGCCATACGGACTCCAAGAAAAGTGGATAACAAGGGCTTCGAGATACAAGTCTAGACACGAAGTTGCCTTTCCGCCTTTCACAGAATTCTCTGCCTTCATCAGGAAATAAGTAAAATTAAGAACGATCCTGGTTTCATCTTTGGCTCAAAAGTCACACCAAATACAAAGGTGCTACGCCAAGGTTCACACCTCAGACGTACTCTAAAGTCAACGTCCATAAGACGGCTGTTGAACAGCAACCTGAAGACAGCTCTCAACAACAACATCTGTGTATCCTACACAAGACAAAGCATGCCTTGAACGAATGCCGAGCGTTCCGAGCCAAATCTATCGAGGAACGCAAGGAACTGTTAAGACAGAACAATGTTTGCTACAAGTGCTGTGAGTCAACCACACACAGAAGTCGTGATTGCAACGCGAGCATCAGTTGTAACGAGTGTGAAAGTCAACGACACACCACCGCACTACACATAACAAGGGTGCAACCACACACCATTTCTCAAGATAATTCGCCTGGAACAATCTACGGCGGGGAGCAGACAGAGTCAGCTGAAACAAAGTTAACCTCTGTGAGTTCGACCTGCACAGAAATCTACAAGGATCATAAGAGTGAGAAATCTTATGCCAAGATATTACCTGTGGATGTGTACCACAAGGACAGGACAGGCAAAATTATTCGGATGTACGCCATCATTGACGACCAAAGCAACCGGTCTCTTGCCTCGCCTGAATTCTTCAGACTGTTCCACGTTCGGAAAACTACTCTCTAACAACATGCTCCGGCAGAGTAGCTACTTCTGGGAAGAGAGGAAGAGATTTCGTCATAAAATCTGTACATGGTGACGTACAATTTGATCTGCCTACATTAATTGAATGTGATAATATTCCCAATAACTGGGACGAAATCCCTACTCCTGAAGTAACAATGCATTATCCTCATTTAAAAGAACTCGGAGGAAGCATTCCACCAATAGAGGAAAAGTGCAAAATTCAACTGTTAATTGGAAGAGACCTTATAGAGGCATACCACGTCCTTGAACAACGCCTAGGACCATCCAGAATTCCATTTGCCCAAAAGTTGAAACTTGGTTGGGTCATAATTGAAATACATATATTGACAAGCAAACTGTTCCACTTGAAGTCAACATGAAGATAACTAACGTTTCATTTACGGAACCAGAACAACTTCTTGCCTCAAGACCGGAAATGTCCATCAAGGACGAGAATCCAATCGTTGGTCAGGATAACGACCAACACTTTAATTCGAATGCCAAGGTTGCAAAATCGGATTCCATACAGTTCCTTGAGTGTACTGGACCTAGCACCAAGCCTGGTAGATTCATGAATTTCTACAGGGACAGAAGTCGTGTCACTAAAAGCAAAATCTGTGACATCTATAGAAAATTCGATGGATGAAGAGAATTTCATTCTGGAATCAACAAAACCTGACGTTCACGGAGAAGAAATAAGTCGCAAACAAAATCTATTCCGAAACAAGGACCGATTGCCAATCTCAATCTGCCTTTGAACAAGCAAGGACCTCTCCGAGTAGAGATAAGTATGGTAAAGTCTGACTCGAATCTCAGAGAAAAGGAACATGGCACCGGCTGGTCTACTGTATGCCGTAAACGTAAAGGAAAGCGTCCGTTTCGCAAGACGTCCTCGTTGGGTCGCATATCTGTGTCGAAAGGAGATTCTTCCATCAGAACTACAGCCATGGAATTGGATCTTAGATCGCCGCGATCTCGTCGGAAACACCGCCTTGTTTAGGATAGAAGCTGTGAAATACCCAGTCTCCCGTTGGATTACTTCCAAGTTCATATAAGTGGAACTTTGGACTGTTGTTATATATTTAACATTTTATTTGTTTTAATAATGGAATAGTGATGTCAGAAAGACCTCAGACGGGAGTGTTCTGAAACTCATTCATCATTTGTTCTTCATGTGATCATCATTTTATATTGTTTATGTTTCATTGCGTACATCACTCTATGTGCTCCAGTTTTAGGAGTTTTATACAGGACAGTGTAGGAACCCATGTTACGTTCCCTCTCTTCTGAGTGACGAAAACTGCTCAGCAGGCCGTGTGCACAACTGCAAGGAACATTCAGCGGACACGTTGTCAAAAGGAACAATTCGTGGCTAACCACAGCGTGAGTTACCTTTAAAACATTACAAATTATGTCTTTACATCAACGATGAACTGTTTTTATATATTTCCTATGTTACACAGGAAATATGAACATTTAACCGTTCAAACTGTTCGTATCTGCGATTACACAATTTAATTCAGACATGTACAGAACCCGACGTGTGCAAGAATATTCATCTATTTATTATTATAAAGAACATTAACAGTTTTATATATCTACGAACTGTTTATCCGTATTTTTAATGGACTTTAATTATCATTGAACACATTGTAAAATTGTATTTATATTTGTATTTTCAGTTTTCACCATTTGGATTGGTAGTGAAATAAAAGTCAGCTCCTGATTGTTTTGTCTTTACATAAACCCAGTCATCTTGGTTAAACTCGCTGGTCTGGCCAGTACAACATGGTTTATCTCAACCAAGCAATCGTTCCAGTTTATTCGGTCACAAAAAAAACAACTTTGTAGTTGTTTTTATATCGCATTCAACTTGGTATAGATCTTTATACAACTTCCTTGATATCTGGAGCAGCTTTTTCCAGAATGATGCGAGCAAAGGTGTTTGACCCTTTTCTTTTGTCGAAAATAAACATATATAGTTTCCGTCAAAGTGCTTTTATAAATATCCTGTAATCGAAATTTTTCGTGATGCTCTCTCGGAATATTAACGTTCAAATTCATAAGCGTCATTGGGCCTTTCACGAATTTCCAATACCCACATATATACTAGTATAGATTGGTTTGAAGATGACATATACAATTGAGAATAGAAATGGGGAATGTGTCAAAGAGACAACAACCCGACCAAAGAGCAGAAAACAGCCGAAGGCCACCAACGGGTCTTCGACACAGAGAGAAAATCCCTCACCCGGAGGCGGGCTTCACCTGGCCCCTAAACATAAATGTGTACTAGTTCAGTGAAAATGGTAAACATGTTTTGTGAGATCTCAACCCTCCTCCTATACCTCTAGCCAATGTAGAAAAAAACAAACACACAGCAATACGCGCAGTAAAACTCAGTTTAAACGGAGTCCGAGTCCGATGTCAGAATAAAAGAAACTAACTTATCTTGAATTTAGATGTGTAAGAGACAGACAGACAGACGACGTCTGAACGTAAAAGCAGACAGAGAGACAGACGGTCAGACAGACAGGGGGATACATATATACCCCTTAAAATTGTACGTTGTTGTATTATTACATTATGACAAATACTTATGGTAGAAGGAAAACAAAATAACATATTTTTATCTTTCAGGTATTGTGTGACCAATATAAGGCGAACGGAAATAAAACGTGTAGTGTTGCATAACATCTACAAATAGAACAGCTATATTTGAAATGTTGGATTTTCCAAATTATATAAATATTCATTCTCTTTGTTACCTATGCAGTTTTTTCTGTTTTCTTATTGCACTACTTGCCGCGCTGCATATCTGGTAAAAACGTCCAATTTATATCGAGTCATATTTTTTTTAATACCTATTATTCGCTTTCACTTTCTAAAGAAGTTTCAATAGTAATTAAATCTGTTTATTTAGAACTTTAAAATACTGTTTCTAAAACAATTGGAAAAAATATGAATTCCCGTTCAACACGTAAAAACATCCTTATTTACACATTTTGTACAATCCTTCCAAACATTTCTGTACTTAAAAAACAAATGAACTATAAGGTAATCTAGTGATCACTAATATCCCATTCGCAGGATACGGGAGGTATGGTATTGTTTCTGGAGCAGTACACTATGAAATTGTATAAGATGTTATAGAAATTAATTTTTCCCTTAGTTTAAAGGCATATACAATGTAGAAACAGACCTTACAAGAATGTTGTCATTCTTAAAATTCCTATTCACTCTCACGTGAATTCTGATGTTTAAACAAACAAACACAGCTAACAGCTTTTATTTATTTCAATTTTGAAAGGAATCAAAAAGTACATTGTTATAGTCAAAGAATATATCTATGGTCAAACTTTTAAAGGTTTTGAGAAAAAGCTTCTGTGAAGTGTTCTAAAGCATTAAATTGAAATTTCTATCAATTAAACAAAATCTTTCTTCTTTAACATCTAGGAACTAACAATTTTGAATGTTTCTTACAAATGAGAACCACAAAAGAGAGGCAAAAGATAGCAAAGTGATATTCGAAGTCGAAAACAAACTGGCAATGCCGTGGCAAAACACGAACACAATCAAAAGAAAAAACATTACAAAAGACACAACATAAAAACTAAAGATTGCGCAACATGAACCCCATGGGGATCTGTGGTGCTCTGGAATGATGGAAGTGAAATGGACGAAAATTTGAACTTATTCTGTGTTATTATTAGCGTTTGAAAACATTCCATTAAATATCAATCAATTTCATAAAGAGGTTCTCCATTGATCATCAAGAAACAACACAATTTAGAATTTTCCAACAATGGTTATATAACTCTGAAAAGATAAAAGTGAAAACTACGAAAAATTGAACTTAACTCGTCTTAAGGGTCCGAAACAATTCATTTAAATGTCAATTATTTAGAAAAAGGGATTCTGCATTAATAACCCAAAAACAACACAATTTAGAATTTCCAAGTACCAAAACTCAGGAAAGATAAAAGTGAAAACTACGAAAACATGTTTTAGTGGTCAAATTATACAATGAAAACTTTAATCAATTTCATAAAGGGCTTCTGCATTTATTATCTAGAATCCAGTAATAAAGAACCATAACTCTTGATCGGTATTAGTGAAAACGACAAACATCAAATTTAACATCTGTTAAGTGACCCCAAATACTCCATTAAAATTTAATTAATTACAAAATGTCCCCTATTTATTATCTTGAAAACAAAAGTCTGACGGACAGACAGACACACAGACGTCGAAACGTACAAACTGACAAAAAGATAGACGGACGAACGGACAGGGTGATTATTATGTTCCCCTAAAAATGTGTGTTGTTGTTTATTTCGATTTAAAGGGCTTGACCGTTAAATCGCGTTATCAGAGGAAGGCAAGACTTGCAACAGCTCATGCACAGGCCAATGTAATGCGTATGTCTTAATTCGATTACACGGCATATAAATTTTAAAAGCTATAGCACTCCTCACAATATTCTAAATGCACGATCTGCTAGGAAGTAACTGAATATATCTAAGGTCAGATTGTTAAGTTTATTGTACGCATAATTAATGTGAATACTTATCTTGCTAATTTTTCAATTTGCAACCAAAGAGGGACAAAAGATACCAGAGGGACAGTCAAACTCATAGATCGAAAACAAACTGACAACGCCACGGCCAAAAATAAAAGACAAACAGACAAATAATAGTACAGATGACACAACATAGAAAACTAAAGACTACAACACGAACCCCACCAAAACTGGGGTGATCTCAGGTGCTCCGGAAGGTAAGCAGATCCTGCTCCACATGTGGCACCCGTCGTGTTGCTTATGTTTTACAAATCCGGTAAATAGTCTAATTCGGTAGGTCACATTCGTGAAAAGGGAAGGGTATTGTAGTTACGACATAAGGAACATATTAGATATCATCTGTGAAACGGTTATTCCATAACGGTCAACCAACTCGTGATGGCGTCCGTAAAATTTATGAAGGATGATTTCAACTTCACCATTTGGAACTCTTGATTTAATAGCTTCCTTGTAAGCAGCAATCCTCTATCAAGGAAATCATGATAGGAAATACAAGCCCGGGAATATCGTATCAATTGGGAGATATATACTCTGTAAGCAGGAGCTGCTGGAATGTTGCTACTTAGAAATGGAAAGTTCACAATTGGGAAGCTGAAATCATCTCTTTTATCGTAAAGTTTTGTTTTCAACCGACCCTCATTGTCAATTTCTAGATGTAAGTCAATGAGGCAGACTTAACTGTATCTGTTGTACCCTTATCTCTAGTTCGATGGGATAGATACGTTCAACATAATAGTAGTCACCTAATTTTGAATTATTGACAGAACATCATCTATATAGCGGAAAGTGAAGTTAAAGGATATTGCTAACTTTTTATCTTTCTTCTTAGCTAAGAAGTTCCTGTATGAAGTCAGCCTCATAATAATAAAGAAACAAGTCGACAAGAAGAAGGACACAATTAGTTCCCATTGGAATGCCGACAGTCTGTTGAAAAACACGTCCTCCAAACGTAACAAATATGTTGTCAATCAAGAAATCAAGCATCTTGATAATGTCAGTTTCAGAGAATTTTTTGTTTGAATCAGAGTGATTCTTTACAAAGTAGGATTTATCCCTCCCCAAGACAAGATACTTGTATCTACGTTCGCCATTCTTTTTTTTTGAAACAAAGTAATACCAACTCTTTCAATTTGTATTTTACTTTGGAATGGGGAATACTTGTGTAAAGTGTAGAAAAGTCAAATGTTTTAATACTATTGCAAGATGAGAGAGTCTTATATTGTATGTACTCTAAAAGATCATTGGAATTTTTAGTATCCACATCTGATTCACGCCAGCTCTAGAATAGGCAGTTTCACAATAACTTTGGAGCCCGGCTTTGATTGCTGATAAAATAATAAATTGTTGAGTGATTAATTAAAATCGGTCACATTGATAATTTATACATTAAAGTTTTTATAATTATTATACTATTACGAGCGAATCTATTTTAATTTATGTTGGATTATATAATAAATGTTTGATTTACATAGTTTTTAATTCCAGTTACATTAATATTTTTGGTATCTTTATCGAGGAATTAAAAATCAAAACTGGATTACAGGTATTTCTATTCAATTTACATTTTGTAATGCAGATTATAACGGTACTGTTCCATTATCAGGGATGTTGACTATTATATTTAATAATGGGTTTGACTTGTGAGACATTAACACCATCAAATGCAATTAATTATGATACAATTTATTGTTCTTTCGCATGATTAGGACAGCAGTAAATCGTAAATTATATTTCAAAGTTGAGCCTTCGTTAGAAAAAACTTTTGAAATTGCAGCTACAGTGATGTCTTCATAACCGATTCCTTTTCGGTCGGCAAAATTGCGTTGCATATATATCAATATTTATTTCAAATAGTATATATATATATATATTTATTTATATTTCATAGTAATATCTTTAAAACCGATTGTTTTTTCGGTTATTCAAATTGCATTGCACATATTTTAATATTTATTTGAAGTATAAAATGTGTATTATTTAATTATATTTGTTCATTTATTGGAAGGTTTATGATGCATGAGTAGAAAAGGCATTGAAAGAGAATTTAGGATTGGGATAAAGAAAACTGCTTTAACCACCCGTAATGTCAAAATAACTACGCATATAAAACAGAAACTGAAAATTTGATTTTCAACAATACATATGCAGGATTATTTTATTCATCATTCATCAGCAGGACCATCTATCTATATGTATGTCAGTCGGAGACGCGGCAGTATGCCTTATGTAAATACATCAATGAAACAGGTAGATCTTTTATTCTTTTATTTTAATGTAGCTAATTCAGTACATGAAATTTTTAGCTTTAACAATGATTTGAGTAGTAAAATTTCGAGCATAATAAGGAAAAAGATTCTAAATGACGAATACTTTATTGATCCGGATTGCCTTTACTATCAAAGACCATGCCACGAATAAGAATAAGAATAATATTGATTTATTTATTGATTTGTAATCTATATATCTCATCCAGATTAAGATAAACTGAAAACATTTCGACATTGATTTTATTTTATATTCTGTCTCACACTGAGGAGGTATAGTCCCGCAAGTCATTTTATATTCAAATAAGCATGTTTAGTATGTGTACATATCACGAAGGAATTTTTTCAATTATTCTAATGATATCATTCTCACCACAAGTATACATAAATTGATTTATTTTCATATGTCATCTTAAGAAAAAAGAGAACTATTTCACTAATTTCAGAAACTAATTCTGCCCTATTTGCGTATATATATATATAATATATACATATAAAAAAAAAAAAAAATGGTACCCGCAGCTATACAAAAATTCATCACCGGTAAATATCAATGATATCAGCAAGTAAACTGATGTATTTTTATATTAGATATGTATCTAACAACCAATTTGAATTAGGCAAAAGAGCTTATCCAGTATATGAGCAAATAAGAATTGGAGCTAGCAGGGTTCAGGTCATAAGTTGAAAACGAGCAGTTTCGGTTAAAGAGAGCTATTTCACAGTCTTGTAATTGGGAACCAGTTGATTTAGGTCTATGGATATTATTCACGTACCATGATCACAACAAATCATTCATACCCTGTCTGTATTATGTATAACATGTATAAACAATGTGATAAAAACTATGGCTCTTGCACTAGGATATTACTACCGTCATTACGCACACAGCTTTTTTTGCGCTGGTTTTAATCGTGCCCAGAAACATAAAAATGCTACATGTAACGGACAAGATACTCAAATATTGATTTTTAAGATTAATATAACTATCAAACCTTTACATAAGCTAAAAATATTATTGCCATCTGTTCGTAGTTCAAGTAACAAACCTTATTGTTTTTCGGGGTTTGTTTAATCTAGCTTAATTGGATATTTCAGATAGTTGAACAAGTAGCTATCAATCAACTTGTGCATTATCAACTTATAAGTTTTACAGATAACAATGTTTCCATTAGTCTCAAATTTTAGAAAATTGATTAACAAGGCAAGATAGTTTTACTACTATACTTGGAAAACAGCATCGTTGGTTTATGTCTGTCATATTTGTTTTTCGTGAATTGTTTTGTTATAAATTAGGCCGTTAGTTTTCTTATTTGAATTGTTTTATATTTTTTATGTCGGGGCCTCCTATAGTCGAATATAGGGTATTGGGGTTTTCTCATTGTTGAAGGCCGTACGGTTGCCTATAATTACTTACATCTACTTTATTTGAACTTAAGTGGATAGTTGTCTCATTGGCAATCATACCACATCTCCTTAATTTTATATTAGAAAATTTCAGTTTAGTTGTTTTGTTAGAAAAATATAATCTTTTAATAAGCATAAATAACGAATAGAGGAGAAATAGTATACACTATACTGAATTGCAAGTTACATTTACAAACTTTATCACGAGATGTGTAGATCTTTGATAAAATTATCGTCTGAAAATTGTTGATATAAATTCACAACCTCAGAGAGTTAAAAATTGAAAACAACACGTTTAATAATTCCATGCGTCCGAAGCGCTTTTCTGGATTTACCTTCATCAGGAACGCTCAATGCCAAACATTTGAAATCCGTGGGATGTATAAGTACCGAAACAGTTGAAGAGCTATATGACAAAAATACCTAAAACAAATAGCCAAATTCATCTAAGGTCAACTTTGCCTGAGGGAGTTGAAACCTTAGTTTCTTTATAATTTCAAAATTTATAAACGGACAATTTTAGAAAAGTTTGTTATAAATCATGTCAGTACCGAAGTACTGACTACTGAGCTGATGATACCCTCGGGACTGATAGTCCACCAGCAGAGGTATCGACCCAGTGATGTAAAAATTGAAAACAACACGTTTAATAATTCCATGCGTCCGAAGCGCTTTTCTGGATTTACCTTTATCAGGAACGCTCAATGCCAAACATTTAAAATCCGAGGGATGTATAAGTACCGAAACAGTTGAAGAGCTATATGACAAAAATACCTAAAACAAATAGCCAAATTCATCTAAGGTCAACTTTGCCTGAGGGAGTTGAAACCTTAGTTTCTTTATAATTTCAAAATTGATAAACGGACACTTCTAGAAAAGTTTGTTATAAATCATGTCAGTACCGAAGTACTGTCTACTGAGCTGATGATACCCTCGGGGACTGATGGTCCACCAGCAGAGGTATCGACCCAGTGATGTAAAAATTGAAAACAACACGTTTAATAATTCCATGCGTCCGAAGCGCTTTTCTGGATTTACCTTCATCAGGAACGCTCAATGCCAAACCTCTTGAAACTGAGGGATGTATAAGTACCGAAACAGTTGAAGAGCTTAATTGTCTGGGTTAATGGTTTCTTAAATTTTATTTATATCATTACAGAGGCCAAGAAAAGTTCAAATAGTAGTTTGCATTATAGCTAGTTGATAAATTGATTTTATTGCTTTTGTGGTTTAGATTTAATAGTAGCGTATATCTCAGACTGTAAAATTGCTAATTAGTACGATTTTGTTATCTGTAAGAGAAACAACGAAATTGGATTAAATACTGTGAACAGTTATAACACGGAATATCATGTATTATTAGAGAATATTCGTTTTGTAAGCAGTCATAATTGATTTGGGATAACATTTGTTGTCTAACGCCATATGCATGATATGTAATAAAACAAAAAACAAAACAAAACAAAACAAAAACACGAAAACACAAAAACACAAAAACAAAACAAAAAAAGACATTGGCTCTGTATTTATACTTTTGGCGGAAACCATGATACACGATACAAGTTTTAATGCTGTATTGACGAGCATCCTAATGGCGGCAAATATTCCATCGACTATTTTTTAGAGTCACATTTTGGGGGTCTTAACTGCACCTCATTTTTAAAAGTTTTTGTGTTGGCAACATGATTTATTTACTAGTTGTTGAACTAGCTTTCGGTAACTGCGAGTACTCTTAGATGGGTACTTGGTGTCTTCAGTCTATTTGTTAGTTGTTTATTGTAATTTGTGTCGATCTGATTAGTTTGTGTCGATCTTATGAGTTAAACCTTCTTCAACCTTGTTTTATGTTGTGTTGTTAACCACTGTCCCCGGTTACGGGAGGGCTTAGCTCTCACAAACTTGTTGTTTGTCGCAGTCTATTTTACTGTTTTATGTGTAAATTGATTCATACTTAGATATGGCGTTGTTTTCTTGTTTGGATTGTTGTCGGACCTTTTATTGCATTTATACTGTATGGACTATGTCCATGTTGAAGGCTGTATGTATAGTGGCCTATAGTTGTTTACGCCCACACCATTAAGTTTTTAAGCGAATAATTGCCTCACTGACATTCATGTCAGATTTCTTGTTTTTATATTTTCTGATGGTAACATAAAAAGTATAAACCATATATCAGATTACCAACATAACAGTCTGCAAGTCAAATATCTTTATCTGTTATCATTTCAATTTTAATTATTTGTCTATATATTTAATTGTGAATCTGGAGCTGATTATTGATTGATTGTCTATTTAAGATCTTTTATGTTTTCAAAAGCGTGCTTGGATAGTGGGTTTTCAATCCCCAAACATGACTTTGGAAGTTTGTAGTTGCTTATACATGTGTTTTCTTATACATTTTCGTATCACCATTTGTTAGCAAGGTCAAAGGGTTATGAGGTACTTTAAGTAAACAGATAAACTAATCGTATACTCATTTTCGAAGAACCCCGCGATGTTATAAGTTATCCATTAAAATGGGATAGGACTATACTTATAAACGATATTGATATTCTCCAAGATTTATTACCTTAGTCAGATTTGCTTGTTACCAAGATTGCAATACAAGAACAAGATTCTTAATAAGTGATTGAACCAAACTACAGAGAGAAGGACTATATTATTGGTCAGATATTGAAAGTTATCTTATTTTATACAAGTTACAATTTTAGTTATGCTATTATTAATTTTCACCTATTTATTTATCCAGTAATCTATTTTCAATGTATATCCATTTATTATTCATCAAACGGCAAAGTAGGTCATTGGCTTCGGGAATCTGTTAGCTAGTAGTTACTGCGGTCAGATTCTTGTTATTAAAGAATATTTCAATCCAAGTTATATCAACTCTCACTTATGGTACTGGTTGGCGGTAACAAGTTCCAAAATATTCTTTATGAAATGAATGTTTTTGAACTTGTTTAGTGACAGACCTTATAGGCTGCACCAGTTCCGATGAACTTGATTTATTACTATACTATTATTTAATTTAGAACATTAATCAAGGTAATCTTCATTTCCACCTCAAACGTAGTTTCTCGTGTTGATTTTGGACATCTGTTGCCAGGGTTCAATTCAACACCCCATTATTTCAAAATTGCATTTCATTTTAGTTTTTATTTGAATTTTGATTTTCATTATCTATTTTATTCTAATGATTGATTTGCATTTTGAATTTGCATTTATTTTACGGTTGCCCAAAGACCCTTTGTTTATGGGTTGGTAACCGACAGAAGCCATGATCTTACTTCGCCAATAAAATATATTTTAACTTTAATTGCGTCTTCTCTCTTATAATTACATTATGACAAGAAACTTTTGGGAGAAGGAAATAATAAATAACATTTTTTGTATCTTTCAGATAATGTATGACCGATATAAGGCGAACGTAAATACCACATGTAGTGTTACATAACATCCACAAATAGAACAGTTATATTTGAAATGTTAGATTTTCCAAATTATATAAATATTCATTCTCTTATGGTTGTGGCCTGTTATCTATTTCTTGCATGAAAAGATATTTCTCGTAGCACACAGCACGGAGTGTGATACGAAAAAGTAATACGAAAATCTGCGTTAATTTGATTGGCTTATCCAGCATCATAAGATGATATTACGGCATTTTCATTGGCTATTCGTTAGGTCATTGATGACTTTCAAAGGTAACGACGATGTACATTTCGTCCGTGGCAACGGACATATGTGATTTCTTCTATAATATACAAAACAGACACACTTTTCACCTGACAATCTTCTTTTTGTCAAATTTTATTATATTCTGAAGCGTACAAAAAAGTATTAAAATGTCTGATGTTAAAGTTTGACACCGGAAAAGGACATATGACGTCATACTGGAATGTGCAAAAGACTAGATCAACGATTCGCGGAATTTTTTATTTTACACAATGAGAGTGTTGACCATAAGAGAAATAGGTTAAACAACTTGTAAGAATTGGATATCACTTGATATCAACTGTCGTTATTTAATTTAAATTCAATAAACTCGTCGAAGGCTCGTTTATTATTATATTGAAATTGAATAACTGGAGTTCATATCAAGCGATATCCCATTCTCACTCATTATGAAACCTATAATTCTTTTTGTTACCTACGCAGTATTTTTTATATTTATATATCACACTCGTGTCCACTTCTTATCTGACAAAAACATACAATATATATCAAGTCATAATTTTTATGCCCCCGCCGTAGGCAATAGGGGCATTAAGTGTAACCCTTGACTGTCCTTACGCCCGTCTGTCTTTTCGTTCAACCGTCCGTTCCATTTTAATTTCCGCACTCTAACTTAAATTTTCCTCATCCAAATTTCATGAAACTCATACACAATTTTAAGAACCAAAACAAGCAGACAGAGTTCGAAATTTGGCAGTGAATCACTTACCGTTCTAGAGTGATGCTCCTTTTTAAAATTGCAAAGCTTGAGCGGGGGCATTTGTGTCCTTAGATACATTCTTCTTTTATTTTTAATTAATTTATTTCGCTTTCACTTTCTAAAGAAGTTTGAATTGTTATCAACTCTGTTTTTAGTTTTTTTGTTCTTTTTTGTTCATTTTGTAGTAAGGACATGTTTAGAAGGATTGTTCTACATTATTTGTATAAAAGCATGTTTTTATGTATTGCACGGGAATTTCATACTATAGCCCAATTGGTTGACGAACAATATTTGAAAAATGTGACTCGTCTTCGTTAGATAGTATTTATTCTTTCACAATAGAAATTTATATTTAAACATTTTATGTACATCTGAATTCTGATTGAAGATAGTATAACCTTTTTGAATTAAAAAGACACAACTTTTATGTTAATGCTTAAATTCATGAATACGCATTGAGTATGATATATACAGTATTTTCTATATAGCGGTAGGCAGTTATTTGCATGAATGATACAAAATGTCCGTAAAAAATGGAATTGAGTGTGAACTAAAACAAAAAGTAAGACAAGGTCTGTCTAACGAAAGGCATCTCTGCAATACATTGCCAAATCCGTCATTTAATTAAAAAACAAACTGCTTTCATAAGCTCGTCTAATAGCCAGACACATGATAAACTGGATAAATATCATCTTGACATTCATTTAGCTGACAAGCGAGATATTTGACAGGATAACAATGTCGTAAGTAAGATTTACACACAGTCACGATCATTAGGTTCATGATGGCAACAGCAGAATCTTTGAAGTGATTATATGAGCCTGTTTACCCAAAACCCTTGCTTTAAATATTTTGAGCTCAGGGTATACATCTGTTTATATATTCTTTCAATTCAGAGCTAAAGATTTCGCTGTTGGTGTGTTACTCATTAAGAAAAAAATTTACAACAAAATAGTATGTTTGGTAATTTACTCACTAGTAGCAATATTTAAGTCTAAAACGGTCATTTTGGTCTGATCAAGTCCTAATCGACTGGATTTACTGCTAGAGAAAAACGTCAAGACTTTTTCAGACTTTCAGACGCTGTCACGATATACCGTGTTCAGTCCGTTCATTCATGTCAAGATAAACAAGAGAGATTGTTGTTGCGTCCGATTAAGACTTGATCAGACCATGTTCAGATCAAATCAGACTAAAGGTAAAAATGCTGTTTAGATTTTGTAAGATCGTGTTCAGTCGTGTTAAGATTTTAAATATTCGCATGCAAAACGGACGACATTTTCTCTGTGTTTATCAGGGGTTGTTCCCCCTTAATGAATAAAATCGGCAAATAATGGAGAGTAATTTTGTGGTCTTTTAATGTTATATTGTATGTCTATTAATTAAATAACGTTTGCAAACTTGCAATTCATTTTTTTCCGATGTTATTTCAAGTCAACATTTAATTGGTTATATAAGGTATATAATTTAAGAATAATTGTTGTAACCGGAAAAGTGTGTAAGTCATAAAAACTTTGCAGTCGTGCTTTCTGGCATTAAGTAATTTAGTATTTCTTCATTCCGTCTGTAAAGATATAATGATAAGTAATAAATATCTAAAAGTTTTCTTAAACAAATTTACGTCTGTGATTTAAAATAATTGTTCTTAGCCATATAAAATTTGTCGTGGAAAATATATTCTGAGTATCATATTTACTTTATATTTTTCTAATTTTGACAGATGACAGATGTTGGGTGAAGGGTATTTACATTTCAATATACGGATTATCTGAGCAGTCAACCGAAACGGGTTGTCAAACACTATCTTAATAATTATAAATATCCGTGCAACGCTGTAGCTGTTTTATCCATGGAAGTTAAGTGAAACATATTTCCATGTTTAATCATATATAAGGATACACCGGATAAAATTATTACATTAACAAATTATAAAACATTATTTCAAAATAAATGCAACATGAATGCAAGCATATTTCAAAATCTAGGTAACAGTTTACCGTATTTAGTATAAGTACCTATAAAACCTGATTTTGATACTTCTCTGATCTTTTAGCATCAAGTCGTTTTAGCAAGAACTACTAAAAAAACTATATTATAATAAAATATAATATGGAATATAAGTTAAGAAACGATTGGTTAAAAGAATATGTACAGAATTATAAATCTAGTTTACTGTTTATATTTCTGTTTCATAGCAGCTTTGTTTTATATAGCACCCGTGTTACTTCTCATTTTAAAACAAAATATCAAAATAGCTTGGTACCTAAACGGCTGCATGGTGCTTCAAAATATATCCTTTTAATGATTAAATTTAATAAATCTTCATTTATCAAGGCTAGTGAACAATTTGCCAAACTGTAAAAAGAAAATATGTAATAAAACGTTATTATTTCAAGATTTTCTCTTGTATATTCAATCAATTGTCAACAAATTATTTGTGTCTTTTGTCCCATAAAATTTGTAACTTTCTGCCCTGTGACTATTTGTCCGCTGTCCGTTAGAAATGACCTCCCGCACTCAGGAAGAGAAAGCTGTCGAGACTACCGATGCTAATTGTTAAATAGAATAATAAGTACATCAGTCATTCTTAATTTTATATTTATTTAATCAAAATATGCATGCTGGAGCTTAAAAAAAACCTGTTTCAAATGTTTAATTTAAGGAATGCTCTGATTTCAAAACTTATTTTTTCTTTTGCTTTCTATTGATATCATTTGCATATCATGTGATATTGTTCGCTGAACATTCAACTATCTCAGCCAAGCATGTGCATTTCGGAATGCAATCTTTAGAAAAAAATAGCTGTTTTGAATTATGTACATTGTGCGAGTGTCGTGTTCGACTTATAATCCTTTAATCTTTGAAATAGTCATAAATTGCTATTAATATATTTATTCTGTTGCATCTACGTAACTCTATATGCGTGTGTTTTGCCACTTTATTTAGAAAGATGTGAAAATATTTTTTTCAACAAAATTTCCTTCTTCAATTTGCTACTCGTCTACAAAAAAAAACAACACATTTATTGTTTAGTTTTTGCCTTCGAAGTTCGTTAGAGATATGCTTTTAATGATCTATCTATCAGGTAAATATCAAAACTGAATCCAGAGTTTTGCAAGTACATTGACGGTTGTGAATTAAGGATTAGTTACTTTATGGAAAACTCATTTACCTGGATGGTAATATTATCCTTAGTCTGTCTTTTAATAATTTGATCGTTTTTCCTCTTTGCAAATTATAGATAAAGAATAAAATGAAAATTTGTTTTCGATTGCATTCAGGCAGAGAGAAACATATTTTTTTTATTTCAAATAATTGCTGAAGATTTTAGTACGGATATAAAACTATTCTTAATCTTTTCCAATTTGCAAATATAATTTGGTGTTTTTTTTGTACATGGTAGATAAAAATTGTATGACCTAACTTCTTTCAGCGGTCTGTCAAATCTTGAAAATATTACAATATTCCGTGAATCACACGTTGCTACATAAAATGTTTGCAAAATTCAGAAACTTGCAGTACGGTTATATTTTATATTTCTCCGTATAAAAAGAAAGTGTTAAAATAAGAAGGTGAAAACGGCAAAAGAGGAGGGTTATTACACGACACGTTTAATGTTGAACGAATAGAAACTACCTTACTTTTTTCAAATATCGAATACACAATCAAATCTTTAAATTATCAATTTTGCAGTCATTGTTTTATTGACAAGTTTCTGAAGGCATTTAATTGGACATCAGATTATTGTAGGCGTGGGAATGTATCACTTTTATCCAATCAGCTGTCTTATAAAATAAACCTGTATGCGATGATGCTTGAACATTGTCGGCATAGTTTTTTATAATGCATTTTACATTAAAAGGATGTTGTTGCTACTGTGGTCTTGTCATATAAAAATAGACAACATTTATACCTATATATATCTTCCACTGAGTATATTCATGGCTTGAAGGAAAGAAAGCAATTAATTAACTGGATAAACCTTTTAGTTATATGATTTGTCATAAACTGATTTAAAAGTTATCAAACAGAACTCAAACTGTTGTAGATGTGGGTTGCTGGGTCTTTTTTTTAAATTTAAGAAAGCAATTAATTAACTGGATAAACCTTTTAGTTATATGATTTGTCATAAACTGATTTAAAAGTTATCAAACAGAACTCAAACTGTTGTAGATGTGGGATGCTGGGTCTGTTTTTGTGATGTCCATTTTGCGTGACTCTGTGTTTATGTATCTCTTTATACCTTGAACGACAAAATTATTTTATGTCTACCTGTACGAATTTCAAACGCGCGATTTTACGCCAGTACTTAAAACCTTCCATCCTTATAGGTGGATTTTACATAGATAAATAAAATCGTATGATATAAGCATAATGAGGATGTTAAATTTGATGTATGCCCCTTTTGTGCTTCTTCGTAACATTTGTTTGTTTTATAGTGATTAAGATGATAACACAATGTTGACTGCTGTAATCCTATTTTTGACATTTTACCAATTGTGTCTGTTTGTTTTGTTCACGCATCGTTGTCAATATAATGGAATTTGATACGACTGTCATACAAGTGAGAGGTTTGGCTAGCCATAAAACCAGGTTCAATCCACCATTTTCTACATAAGAAAATGCCTGTACCAAGTCAGGAATATGACAGTTGTTATCCATTCGTTTGATGTGTTTGAACTTTGATTTTGCCATTTGATTGAGGACTTTCCTTTTGAATTTTCCTCGGAGTTCAGTATTTTGTGATTTTACTTTTACACGTCAATATGACAGCAATCGATCAACAAAAACAACATAAGAACATCAAGAAGGCAACATATATAGTCTTCAATAAGAAACAGGTGTTTCCACAATATGTCAAGTTCTAAATTGTCATGAGTTTCTATAAAAATTGTGAATACATAAAACCAAAACAATTAAAGATCTGCCATAAGAACGCAATTCTCCAAAATGATGTAACAATTTAGGAAAAAGCCTGAATTTGAAAATAAAAATAATAATTTGAAAGCAATATTTTACTACTTCAAATCATAATTTTCATTTTCTTTAACCTACAAGAGAACTAGCCATGGATTATATCGTCCGCATATTTCCCAAACGGTCATGTAGATTGATGGCATCATGTGTTAAAACAGAAGAAGGGTCACCCGAACCATACAGAAAATGACATACACCGATTTGCTTGCTCAATAAACTATAGCATATTAAACGTTGTCCTGCGGAGAGAATATTGAAAATCAACATTTAAGGTGAAAATGCGTATTTTTCGTCGTTCTCTCTCTCTCTCTCTCTCTCTCTCTCTCTCTCTCTCTCTCTCTCTCTCTCTCTCTCTCTCGTCATTAATTTTGTTTTTATAGTTAAAAATAATCTTAAAACTGATTTGTGACTGTTTGTCCGTGACATTTTGTCTGTGGTGTTTTGTCCTGTGACTTTCTATCCTAGTGTAATCATAATCACAAGTTAAATGCAAGCTATTTGTGTAATCATAATCATAAGTAAGAAACAAGCTATTTTGTTCTGTCATGTCTGTGTAACCAATAAGAAAACTTGATAATAAGAAACTAACATAATAATATTCCCTATTGAAAGTAATGCCTTTTGATGTTAATGTGCCCCTAATATGAGCCCAAGATGTTTTTTAAACTAGTGTCACAATGGTCCAACCCACCATAATAGAAATTATGAATAAACGTGATAAACGAAAATGCACTTGCTGAAATATTTCGCCTGCTTTACTTAGTATGACTAAATTTATCTGTAATTCTAAACACTGCTAAGGACTCCTTAGTGCACTAAAGACTTATAATATGCCACTAAGGACTAGAAGTGGTGCAGTTACATGTACATTGTTTTCATATTATGGTAGAGATTGATATTAAATACATAAATTCCAAATTATATAGAAAAAGAAAGAAATAAGTAATTCACACAATAAACCTGTAAGCATTTCGTCTTATCAGTTGTATTTTTTTCTTTACTTTCAAGGTCAGTTCATTATGTAACTCAACTGCCATTATCAATATTTTTATTATGTAACAGAGCATGTAGTTTTGATTTATTTATGTATAATGTATTTAATTTATCAAGGAGACGGATTAATATAAGCACTTGTTGCTTGTTTCTGAATCCTAATTGTGAATGTGTTTACAATTATACTTGTATTATTCATAATAATAAACATTGTTTACACCAAAATGAACCACAAATAAATAAGTAATTGAACAATATCGGCGGAGGCCATTTAGCGCATTGACAGGATATTTTAGCGAAAAAAATCGGACGTTTAAGCGCCAAATTATAACCCATTTTAGCGCTAGATTTCTAATCCAATTTAGCGAAAAGTTGAATGAGCAATGCCTAATTTAGCGCATGATTTTTAACCCCTTTTTAGCCAAAACATAATTATCAATGCTCATTTAGCGACAGAAATTGTAAATAAGAAATTTGAATAGAATTAATAAAGCACAATATAAAAATATTATGTCCATTACAATACAGCACAAAATCTAAAAGCTTAACTCAAATGTAACAAGTCCTAGAGAAAGTACGCAATGGGCTCCTGGTATATCCCCTTTGCAATATTGTTCATAAAACTGAGTAGGAACTGTTCCTTCTCTTGATCATGTCTAGTTTAAGGTGCATATTCATCTATACTTCTTTTTTTGATATATGTTGTTGTTTGCAATCCGATGATAGTATCAAGAAAAACGTATCACATATTACACTTTTCTTTCCTCTTTTTGTTCCAAGAACATTTATTTCCATGATGATCCAGTTTGATAATTTAAATGTAAACAACTTAAACATGAAGCCAGCAAACATTATTGTTCATAGTTTTAGTATGGTGAGTATTATTCCACCAGGTAAGTTTGCGCTAAAATGGGCTATCGGAAATACAGGTGAACGGATTAATCCGGCGCTAAAATAGGCTATAATGTCTGCGCTAAAAAGTCCCCCAGCAGTTCAAAAATTTCCGCTAAAATGTCCTGCGCCCAACAATATATAGGCACGTGCCGGTTTTTCTTTGATATTGCCGAAAATCAGTGAGCCGATTGACACTAGCCAACTTACATAACAACTGTTAAACAATAATAATTTTTTTTAATTTTAAATAATTAACAATTGTAAAGACTAGTGCTAAATATGTATAATCAAATGTTTTGTTCTTATTTACAAAGATTAAAAGGACAAATCATTTTGTGTTTGTTTTATTTCTCTTCCGATAAAGTTATTTGCGTGCATGGCTTTGTGCATCAAATATGAAGTTAGAATGTGGTCAGCTTTTAAAATGTTTATGTATTAAAATGTTATCAAAACAAAAGGAATAAAAATGTCGACAATAAAAAAAAAATGATATTCTATGCTCAAAATAGATATAAGAAGTTGTGATATGAGTGCTAATGAGTCAACTCTCCATCCAAGTCACAATTTGTAAAAATTAAACCATTATCGGTCAAAGGACGTCCGTCAATACAGAGCATTGGCTCACACCAAACAGCAAGCTATAAAGAGCCCCAAAATGACTAGTGTAAAACCATTCAAACAGGAAAACAAACGGTCTAATCTATATGAAAAACGAGAAACGAAAAACACTTATGAACCACATCAACAAACGACAACCGCTGAACAACAGGTTCCTGCATAAGTTAGGACAGGTGCAAGCAAATGCAGCGAGTTTAAATGTTCAAAAGCCTTATTATACGAATAATTCTCGAGACTTACGTTACAATGTTCTTAATATTTTCAGAATCGTATGTGTTATTTTGAGCAAAAGATATAATTTTGTCAGAAAAAAATATGATTCGTACAAATTTAAATAGCTTAGAAACTATCCTTTCCCCAAATGATGAGAAAATTTTTTAATTTGTAACTCCTATTACTTCATAATCTATTTCTGACACGACTTCTCGTCGTGAATATGCATGAAATGTTTGCCGCTGGATGTTAAGCTGTCAACACTCAATCAATTAAATTTTGTTCTAAAAAATTAATTATACAATATAAGCTACAATTGTATCCATCACTTGGTGTCTATTGTCTGTGTGTACCGTAAACATACTGAATTGGTTTTCTTTAGAAATATATTCCTTAGACGAGTTCAAGCATGTAATTAAATTCATAGGGTTATGTGGTGGTTGAAATTATTCAGTGCAATCATTTTGTGTCCGTCGTCGTCTTTCATACATATCAAATGTTGTATCCACTGTTTGCTGTTCGTCATCTGTTGTTTATGGCAGTCAGGTCTCGGTCTTCAAATTTTAGCCCCCACTTAGGTAATACCCAATCGGGGTGCTTTTTTCTCGGGACAAACATTTACTAAAAACACTAAACAATTTTTCTATATTTTATCATTAAATAAACCGATTTATACTTTAGATATTAAACTATAGATGTTGAATTAAAAACGATTTAAAACAATGATAAATCCATAGGTATTTTAATGGTAAACACATCTACTGTCTGGGTTATTTTCTTATTTTCTTATGCAAATCATTAAATTTTCATTATTTTTTAGATAATAGTGTAACCAGTTATGTAATTTGACACGTGTCTTACGGTTCACGGATTTTCGGCAAAATCAAAGAAAAACCGGCACGTGCCTAAACATTGTTCAATTATTCAGGTTTACATAATGGAGAATAATGGGCAAACACAAATAAATAATAGATAGAAATAGCAAAAAATTTACAGAAATGAAGAACCCTCAATCAATACCCTCATATACCTGTAGTTTTCAACAACAAACAGAGGCGGACCCAGAACCTTGATGTGGGGGCACCACAAGACTAAAATTAAATATATATTTTGAGATGAATATATGCGAGTGTGGGTGGTAATGGTGGGGAGGTGTCAGATCATCGTTTCTATAGTTCTATATCTTTTATTTTTTTACCATTTCACTCTATTCTTTATTCTTCTGCCACTTGATCTGTATTATAATTGTCCTAAGCATGCATGTTATATTTGTCACTGGACGTTTAGCAACCAACAATCCCCTCTTTATTCTGTTATTCATATTTATTTATATTTATTGGTCCCATTATTCTCTTTTCTGTAAACCCCATCAGTGACCCCATTCATATCCTCATAAATGGTGACCCATTCCTAGCCTCATACATGTATGTACGTGGTAATTGAAACAGGAAAAATATACTGTCATATATAACTGTATGCTTGGGGTAATAGATAAACGTTACGGTATTAGTTCCAGACTATGTTTTATAACATACAATTGCGTTTTAATTAATGATTATATATTAGACAATGACACTCAGCAGCAGTTTTTTTTTAAAACAAATTGTTGGTTTCCTTTGAAAATAGGAGTGAAAAGAAAATACGACATTCAGTTTTTAAAAAAAATCTTGTTTGAAAAAATTGTTAATGAATAAAGTCACAAAAAAAAACAGTTTTCAAGAAAGAAAAATTACAAAAATGGTAATGTGAGAATTTTGTTTTGAAGACATATCCCATATATCGATACTAACATTCTTGACACTAAACATTTATTTGTACATATTTGTTTTAAAACACAGATTTTGGTGTGTCATTTCTTGCCTGATCAGAAGATTTCACCTGTTAATCGATCTTAATCTGTGAGATTGTATCAAAAACCAATAAAAAATATTCGTATTTTTCTAATCAACATGTACATTATATAGTTTTCTAGTTTACATCTAATCTTTTGAAAAGAGACATTACACACAGCTGTCAATATTTACACGCCCACCGATAAGTTGTCATAAATCACGCATGTTGAAGCTGGGGTTAATTAACGGCCAGTTAAGAAGTCAAATCAAGCTGTGTTTAATTTCCGCTTTAGATTAACAGATTCAGTAGCAATAAAATTATGTTAGAAATTTTTTTGGTAACCTGGACTGGGGGTTATCCGCCACTGACAAAAACCAAATATCTTTACCTGTTTTAGAAATTTTAACTTTGTGTTTTAAAGTCATACAAAATAAAAAGACGTGGTGTGCACACGTTATTTCAAAGGAGACAAATAACCAAAGGTCACTTAAATGCAAACTTCAACAATAGGCAAACCCGATACCGCATATGCAGCTTTTGGCTAATAACTGATATAATCTGAGAATATTTTACTTTACTATACTTAGTATAATAGTCCCAGATATAATCTGCAAAAAAAAATGATATTTTGAGTTAATAAAAGCATCTGTTGCATGTACGTTTTTACTTTTCTCACTTAATGTGTATAAATTGTGTGAAAAAAATAAAATAGTATGTCTCATATAAACTTTAACGGTTTTGCAGTAAAAAATCGTATCCTTTGCTCTAGTTTCTTGTCCCGTTTATTTATTAGATTTGAAAAAAAAAACAATTTTGCCTTGTAATTCATCTTCGAATTTCTGACCAACATAGGAAAACAAGTAAAGTATTTAAAAGTTCATGCGTATAATGCTCGTTTGAGTAGTTTTTACGAGTAACAGCAGTGCATAATTGAAATTTAGAATCAAGGCATATACATGCATAGCTATTTTGTTTTAAAAAAATAATTTAAAGTAATTTGTCTTTGTTTGAGGTAAAGCTTTATTTAGATCCTAGATTCATAATATAGTGTCAAACAGTTGTAGGACAATATAAGGTCCCAAACTTACTTGTCATGGTCGAGATGTTAAGACTCTATAGATGTGTGATATGTCAAGTCAGAGGAGGTACAACATTCTGCACGCAGATTTCTCTCGGTCGCAGTGATATGTGTCATTTGTTACTAGCCCTTCATGGTGTGAACATCACCTGGACACTCAAAATTTGTTGATTGAAATTATAAACATGAGCTGTAATATACAGGTGTAATTATTATTATACAATATTCCTACATGCATATATAATAAACGAATTTGGCAATTGTCAGTTTTTGCTGGGAATATAGATATTTGTCCCGTTATTTAACTGCTAAATCCGGTGGACTTATTTCGTACGACATGTACATAAATCAAAGCGAATACTCGGTTTTTTTTTATTAATTGAATTGGGTTTCAGTTTTTATTCGGGACAAAATTTTATTTGATACGAAATTATCAATATTGGAATTGTTGCATTTATCAGTACAAAAAAACGTTTCATTTTCATTGGCTTAAGGTGGCTCACCCCAATAAGGACCCCCGGTAGAATTTTTATTTTCACATATTTTGTAGATCTTTTATGCTGAATCCAAAATGCATAGAAAAAGGGGTCACCAGGCTCGTTTTCCCTCAAATGGAAGCGAAATGTGCGATTTTGACCCTATTTCCAAACATTTCCACCCTTTCAACAATAACGGCTACATCAAATTCAAAGACTTTTAAAACCAGGTCAGTGTGATAATTATGTGAAAAAACATTAAAATTTGAAATGTAAACGTTTCTCTCGGTTGTTTTAGACCTAAAAGTCCATTTATTTTACAGATTTATGTCTAAATTTTGCATTTTCTAATTTCAGTTTAAGGCTTATAATATTGGTTAAATCAATTTTTCGTAAAATTTCCCCGGTAGATTTAAAAAAACCGGATATATAAAAGCTATGAACTTTTCGAGCATTTTAAGGTAAAATAAAATGGGGGTCACCAGGCTTTTAAAAAGTTACGGACTTTTGTTTAACCCTCTACCCCATGAGGTCTGATTTCAATGCACTCCAATAATTACTTTGTTGTGAATTTTTATTGATGGCTTTAATAAAATAATGTTTTCAATTATATCAATGAACGATATAGCTGAATATAAATGGGATTAACATATAACTGTTTGTTAAAAAAAGCGAAATTTTGATTATTTTGGGAAATACGGTAATTTTGATTGGCGCGAGTTGTTTCCTCTAAATTGGCGCGTTAATCGGACAACAGAAATTTCAGGTTCGCCATTGTTGATCAGCATACACCACTGATGAATACGACCATGTACATGAATAACAGACAAAGTGGCGAATAGACAACGATGCAGGTAGAGTCATTGCATAAGAAAACATAGATTTTAATATTTTAGGCAGCCAAATGTTATCAGTATCACGAAAATACAAAGTGGAGGGGTTGTCTCAAAATACTCGCTACTGTAGAAAATCTCTGCGCCTGAAACCTTGCATGGCTAAATTTCTGTTCTATGTATAATCGTTATGGCTGGTATCTTATTTATGTGTTTATTTGATCATTAACTGGCAAGTTGTGAACATGTATAGCCTGTTGGGAAAATATCGATGGGATGGACAGGGTAGGAATGCCCTTTACTGCCAAGTATCACAAATGTCCTTTTCGCTACCGTAAGGCTCAAATGAATCTTGATTTTAATCGTCATTTGTAAAATCTAATTTCGTAGCTACGTTTGGATCAAATCGGGTAAAATATTTATCGTTAACGTCTAATGTGGGTACCCCATAACTGCCCTCGGACAGGGGTCCATGAATCCCACCACGTATCCCTAACCCCATTTCCTTCCCTTTTCCTCTAAAATATCCCCTTACTTCAACTTCCATCCCCTTGCTCCCAGAAAAAATTGACCAAATATATTTCCCAGAATATTCATCCCCCTTTTTCGAATTCTGGTCCTTTCACCCAAAATCATGTAAGTTCGCATTCACGTTCGCACCCTTGGTCTGTTTGCATCCTTCCTTTTTTAATCGTGCTTTAGTTAGTATAGTTCTATAACATGATAAAATAAAGATATTAAGTTTATTATTGTTTAAAAATAAAGTGACACACACAAGATCAAAGGGCACAGGCTGTTAAAAACAAGGCAGTGTCTGCGCGTACCCGCATGCGGGTACGAATAGTCAAATTGCCGTTCGTAGGCTACGCGTACCCACATCCGGTTTCTAAATGAAATGCCATCGGATCGGGAATGAAACGTGAAATTTATACGGAATTTGTCGCAATTAATGAATAAATTGATTAAAACTACTCCGAAGTTTTATAAATAATTATATATAGGTAAGTGAATAGTTTTTCTCAGTTAATAAATATTCTTAAAATGGAAGAGAGTGATGTACATGTGGGGAAGACATTTAAAATTTATCATGAATTGGAACAATTTGTCAGTCAAAACTATCAGTCGATTAATTTTATACAATTGTATAAAAGAAACTCAAGTCAATTGCAGCTGCAGAGAAAAGAAGAACTGGAAACACAAAAATTGAAGAGGAAAAAAGTTTAACAGAATAAGTTGTAATATATGTGCCAAAACAATCCTATTGGATATGTAAAATTTGTTCCAAATCTTAATTAGTTACACGAATCTTTTAAAATTGGTTTAATTTGACATTTATTTATTACTTGCTTCTTTAAATCGAAGCTTTAATTTTAGTAGTTTAAGATATTTTAAAATTTCAGTTTTGTTTTACATTTTACTAAAAGATTATTTTAAATCTCATATGGATTTCCATATGGGTTTTTTCAAATTCAGTAAAATTTAATTCTTTAAATTTGCATTTACATTTATAATAGTATTAATTTTATCATGTTTTCTTTTACATGGACTGTTCAGTTTCATGTGGGTCTCATTGGGGTCTAAGCGTGACGCGGGATTGCCGATTTTTTGTAAGCGTGACACGTGAAAGTCAAATTATTGTGTCGTGAAAACGGGAAATGAAGTCTAGCGGGACACGGGAAACTACAAAAAAAAATGGCTTACGGTACATAATGTAAGCGGGATACGGGAATATGACAAAACAGTAAGCGGGATTCGGGATCAGAACCCCCAATGAGACCCCCCTTTCATGTTCCATCAGTGTGCATTTAATTTGCAATGTTTATTATGTATTATTATCTATTAAATACAATTTGAAAATAAATTTTTTCGAAATCCCCATATTATCGATAATTTTCGTTTATATTTCACGTTTCATTCCCGATCCGATGGCATTTTATTATAAAACCGGATGTGGGTACGCGTAGCCTACGAATGACAATTTGACTATTCGTACCCGCATGCGGGTACGCGCAGACACTGCCTAAAAACAATTATCTGGTCTTTTCTATTTATAATCTTCATAATATTACTTCTACCCTCAGCTTCTACCAAACTAGTTACTTTTATTTTCACTTGAGACCAAGCTAACAGACCCAATACCCTTTTCCTGCCCCTGACTCCTCTTCCTGGCCCCTTATTCCAATGTTCCTTACCCTGTTCACCCCTCAAGAGTTTGATTGTTTTATTTGTTTTCTTGGGAATATAAATGGTCTAATTTGTAAATTTTACCCCTACAGTACGAGGCAATACATTTTATTGATGGATTCGTCTTGATCATAATTTGTTTACAATTAACCCCCCTCTCTCTTTGGTATAAAAAATTTCTTAAGGTCAAGTATCAGGTTTAAACATACATTGTAGGGCTTATCTAGTTTACCAGATAACACATACATTTGAGTTGAAAAGGTTATAATTGTTTTGTGCTTAGTATTTTAAATACAAAATTTGTGTATCCTTATTCCAAACAGGGTACAAGTAACCTCAACATAATTTGGTTGACCTGAGAAGTCTGTATTCAACATACAAAAACAAAATCATTATTTATACTTGCTGTGCATGTAATTTTATTTTGTTTGCTCATTATTGATCGCCACAAATTCTTCATTTTTTAGCTCACCTGGCCCAATGAATTCTAACCAAACTTGGCCACAATCATCATAAGGGTATCTAGTTTAAAAAATGTGTCTGATGACCCTGCCTGCCTTTCAACATGACAGACATGACTAGAAATAGAACATAGGGTAAAATACATTTTCTGGCTTATATCAATGAAACTAAACATTTAGAGCAAATCTAACATGGGATAAAAATGTTCATTAGGTTAAGATCTATCTGCCCCAAAATTTTTAGATGAATCAGACAACGCGCTGTTGGGTTGCTACCCCTGAGTTGGTAATTTTAAGGAAATTATGCAGTTTTTATACGACCGCAAAAATTTTGCAGTCGTATATTGAGTATCACGTCGTCGTCCGAAGACATTTGGTTTCGGACAACGTCTTTAGTATTAGTAAATAGAAATCAAATCTATGAAATTTAAACATAAGGTTTATAACCACAAAAGGAAGGTTGGGATTGATTTTGGGGGTTATGGTCCCAACAGTTTAGGAATTAGGGGCCAAAAAGGGGCCCAAATAAGCATTTTTCTAGTTTCATGACAATAACTTGTGGAACAGTGTATGGATCTCTCTGAAATTATACCACAAGTTTCCATACCACAAAGGGATGGTTAGGATTGGCTTTGGGGGGTTATGGCTCAAACCGTTTAGGAATTAGGGGCAAAAAAGTGAGAAAAACAAGGGTGTCCTGGTTAATGGACAATTACTTAAGTACAAATTACAGTGTAAGGGAGGTAATTCAAACAACTTTGAATTACCTCCCTTACACTGCTTTTAAATTATGTATAAAGAAATGTTGTATTGTCTTGAGGTGATTAGCTGTCAATTCATTTTTAGAAGTTACTATTTTAATAATTTTAAAAATGCTGATATGTATGTCATTTTCTATTTTAAGACTTTAATGATGTATTTAAATGGGTTATTATGGTTGCAAACTCCATTGGAAATTTGAATTGAGATGATGACCATGTCTTGAGGGAAAGAAATTTTTTGGAAAAAGGGGAGGTTAAACAAAAATTAAGGGGTAAAATTGGTTGGGGGCAATTTTTCTCCTCAAGATTTCAGAAATCAAAATATTCTTCAAATGAAAAAGAATTGAATATAAATTCAAATCATAAACAATTCTAAGTTCTTTGACTACAGTTATTCTGTGTCAGAAACCTATTATGTGTCAAATATTGAATTACAATCCAAATTCAGACCTGTATCAAGCACGAATATTGTGTCCATTTTTGCCCCAACTGTTCAGGGTTGGGCCTCTGCGGTCGTATCCAGCTGCGCTCGGCGAAGAAATTTATTGGTTATTATCTTGAATATTATTATAGATAGCGATAAACTGTAAACAGCAATAATGTTCAGCAATGTAAGATCTACAAATAAGTCAACATGACCAAAATTGTCAATTGACCCCTTAAGGAGTTATTGCCCTTTAAAGTCAATATTAAACAATTTTTCGAAAATTTTATCCTTTACAAAATCTTCTCCTCTGAAACTACTGAGACAAATTTAACTTAACTTGGTCATAATCATCATTAGGGTATCTAGTTTAAAAAATGGGTTCGATGACCCTGCCTGCCAACTAACATGGCTGACATGGCTAAAAATAGAACATAGGGTAAAATGCAGTTTTGTTTTATATCTCTGAAACTAAAGCAAAAGTATAAAGGTTGCATTATTTCATGCATCAATTGTGAACAAAAATATCAGGTGAGCGACACAGGCTCCTTGGAGCCTCTAGTTTTAAAATATGAACTACATTATGCATTTTAATGTCATGGTTGATTTTCTGACAGAATTACTCTCACATTTAATTTCAGGCTTCAAGTACATTATAAGAGGAAGTAGTGATTTGTTGTAAAAGATCCTGGAATGTTCAACTTTACTTGGAAACTATTGGCAAAGTACCGACATAATTTACATGAGAAGTCAGGATCATCTTGTCTTGAATTTGGAACTATATATGTAAAGTGCTTAAACTTAAGAACAACATTAGAAGCCAAGATCAACAATACTCAGAACTACATGTATAATCAAAGTACTGTCAGAATCCATATGAGAACCCAAGATCATCTACACTTGGTGTCTATATGCAATTGTGTTCAGAATCCACTTAAGAAGCCAAGATAAACTATAGTTTGGAACTGTATGCTAAGTGCTGTCAAAATCCATAAAAAATCCAAGATCAAAAGGACCTACTGTACCTACATGTATATGTCCCAATGATGAATAGATTATTGAGTCATATAAAAAAGCACTGAAGAGAAGAATATTAATATAAAATTATGAAAATATGGAGCTGATCAATTAATGATTGTACATGTACATGTACATGATGTATACATGTCAATAATTACTAGTATATTGAAAATAACAATGTTAATAAATGTTTTATAAATTTGATCTCATAGACGTTTGAGGAAAAAAATGTTTCAAAAATGAATTTTAATAGAGCTGTTTAAATTTATTTTTGCTGCTTGAGTGAATTTGCTGCAAACATGATTCATGATATGCAAACTGCAATATATGCAGTTATCTTTAATACAGAATGTAGCTAATGAGATTTGTAGATTTTGGAAATCATAATACCAAGTGACAGTTGTGGTAAATGCACATGCCTTTCCCTCATATTTTACCTCACCAACCCCTGACCCAAATGGTCACTTGATAGTGTGTTAATTTACGTTTTTGATTGAGTTAAGCCTTCCAATTGATGTTTTATCGTGTGTTTTCTATGTTGTGATGTTATACTATTGTTTCAGAAAAAGGGAGAAGGTTTGGTACCATTAAAACGTTTAATCCCGCTGCAAATGTTTGCACCTGTCCTAAGTCAGGAATCTGATGTACAATAGTTGTCGTTTGTTTATGTAATTTATACGTGTTTCTCGTTTCTCGTTTTTATATATACTAGACCGTTGGTTTTACCGTTTGAATGGTTTTACACTAGTACTTTTGGGGCCCTTTATAGCTTGTTGTTCGGTGTGAGCCAAGGCTCCGTGTTGAAGGCCGTACATTGACCTATAATGGTTTACTTTTATAAATTGTTATTTGGATGGAGAGTTGTCTCATTGGTACTCACACCACATCTTCCTATATCTACTTGAATTATTTTACATCATTTGGCATTTGTTGTCCATCCATATGCTTTTCATTTTCTATTTCAAAAGTTATATCTTCTGGATAAAAGGAGAAATAGAATATATAGTTTTGTTCAATGAGACAGCAACCAAACAAAACAATCAAAAATTATATATTGTCTGGAAAACTTGTGTCTCACTAACTGACAACCTCATTACCTATCACAATGATCAAGATTACTGAAAGTAGATAAATATTGTTTTGTAAAATTAGTTATGCACTCAAATTGATACAGATTGCAACAAAGATCTCAACCTCATTTCATGGATCAGTGATCACGGTTAAAGTTACCTGATTAGGGTTGTTTGTCAGATACTGTTAGCAATAGGTCATTTGTCAAAGTCAAGTTTTTGTGTTTTTGTCTGTTTTCTAATACTAAAAGAAGTAGATAAACTATATTTGATGTATGCAATGATTCACAAATATAAGGAGTACATGTCTGTCTGGCAGTTGTCATTGACCACATTTTCATGGTTCATTGGTCAATGGTAAGTCCTCTTTAATATACTACATTGTGTAATCAATAAGTGAACTATATTTGTTGTATGGAATGATTATTAAATGAATGTATTGAAATATTAAATAAGAAGATGTGGTATGATTGTAAATGAGACAACTCTCCACAAGAGACCAAATGACATAGAAATAAACAACTATAGGTCACCATATGGCCTTCAACAATGAGTAAAACCTATACTGCATAGTTGGATATAAAAGGCCTCGAAATGACAAATGTAAAACAATTCTAATGAGAAAACTAACGGCCTGATATATGTACAAAATAATGAATGAAAAACAAATATGCCTGTCTTGCAGGGTTTATCTGAACTTAACCTCATTTTCATGGTTTTGTCTGTTTCTTGCATACTATATGTTTCAAAATATTTGGTTTAAGGAATGATTGTAACAGAGGTGGATTTAGGGGGAGGGCCCATGGTGCCCCCCCCCCTTTCTGGAAAAAATTTGGTTGTTTTTTTTGGGGGGGAATCACTGAAGCATGACTGGAGCGGGCCCCTCTTAGGCAGTCAGTGCCCCCCTCCCTTTATGAAAATTTCTGGATCTGCCACTGTGTAAGGCTGGCTTGGTTTATTTGACCTTGGCCTCATTTTCATGATAATTGATAATATTATTTTTTTCTGATACTTGTAGTAAAACTTTATCTTTAGGAATATCAACATAAAATCAATCAACAATGATGATTAGTAGAGCAGGTGAGACATTTCAGCTTGTGCACTCTTGTTAACACAAAAAATGTGCTGAAAGGTGTGACTGCCATACATGCAGATGTATCTAGGGATAGGTCGTAACAACTTGGAAAAATATGTGATCTATCCTAATACTTCTTGTTTGTATTGGAACAAGTCCTAATAGTTCACACCTTTTCCTTGTAAGCATTGTTTTTAAGAAACCTTATTTCCATTATTTTGTGTTCACAGCTATCGTGGTTGAAATCAATTTCGTTGTAATCCCAACAAATCTGTCTACTCACCATTTTCAAATTTGCATCAAGTTAACGTTGGTCTTTCAGATAAATTACAACTGCGATATTCAAGGTCTAAGGTGACCCTCAAATAAAACTTTTCACCATGAAATATAATAAAAAAATAGGAAGATGTGGTATAATTGGCAATGATGCAACTCTCCACCAGAAACCAAATTACATAGAAGATAACAACTAAAGGTCACCGTACAGCCTTCAGCAATGACCAAAACCCATACCGCGTAGCCAGCTACTAGTATGATAAAAGGACCAGAAATGACGTTCTTTTGTATATAGTTGCACACAAAATAACAGTTTAATTTGTGCTTGCTGAACGTTCACTGGCAAATATTTCAAGCATAATACGGATGAGAACATATGGATGATAAGTACCATATGAAGGTTCTGCAAAGTAGGAGGGCTAGATATATGGACTGCCACTGGAAAATGAATGGGCAATCTATGTTGGGTATGGGCAAAATTCCCCTTTTACCCTACGAGGCTGCGTATTTATACATCCAGCTGTATGAACACCCTGTCTAAGCAAGGGATTATCTGTCGGATTAGGAAAGTCCTATTTCTATACCCATGTTAACCCTACGATATAAAAGTAAGGAGATGTGGTATAATTGCCAATGAAACAACTATCAACCAAAGTTCAAATTTAAAAGTCCAGCTTTTAAGTTAAAAAAAATCATTTTTCTTATTGGCAGTGGCTGTTTTGCCGGCTCTGATTAAAATATCTTAATTAAAGCCTTCAATTTCTATAGAAATGGCTATTTTACCGGCAACAGCAATATAGTGAATTTGTTGCCCATGCTGGAAAAATAGAAAATATGTTATTTTGCTGGCATTAGGTAAGCGGAAGCCAAGTTAAAAACTATTTTGTTTACACTATATATGCAATTCAAATAAATAACTATTATTCCAAAAGCAAGTTTAATTGAAACATTTTTGATTTTTTAAGCTATGTGATTGACTTTGTTATATTGTATAATGTTTTATCAAATTTGTGATGCAATGAGATTTTTACCTTTTTTTATAACGCTCAGTTAAAAAATCTGAGATTTAATTCTTCTGCATATATGTAGCATTAGACTGTCACTGACTGATTTTAGAAATAATTTCAACTACATGACTTGTTTAGATATGATTTCATTGCAACAAATGGATGCTCAATATTTTTATTTTGTTTTTTATTGTTATAAATTTTAATAGTTATTTATACTTTGACTGATAAATGTTACGTTCTCAAACGATTAAATGTGTCTCAAATATTGTTAGCTGTTTTCTTATTTTAATAACTACTGGTAAATAGTAATTATTTTATTTTATGTTGACAGTGCACATAATTTTTCATAGTACTTTCAAAAGTAAATAAAATATTAAATTTCACTCTTTACAAAGAACCTACAAAATAACAAATTCACTTTATTGCTGGTGCCGGTAAAATAGCCATTTCTATTTTACGTTGATGTTTCCTCTTTTTTAATGCGAACTCGGTTGGCATATTGATAGATAAAACAGAAAATAGCAAAATAGCAAAATAAGTAAAAGGAAAATATCATAAGTAGAAAACATTGACCCCGAGGTCTTATGTTAAAGGACCAGAGTTCCGGAATTCATAGAATTATGATACGAGAAAATTTGTTAGATATTTTTGTGCCCATGAGTTGATAAAGTATATAAATCTTTAAATAAAAATGTTAAGTGTGACTGTCATGTATTTAGTCTTTGCTTGAAAATTGTCATAGTTCAAAACTATTATCAAAATTTTGCAGTGAGAAAATATTTCACATACTCTGGAATAAAATCCTACCAATACCTGGAAATGAAGATATTTCAAGTAAAAAAAGAGATTTATGGCAGTAACAAAATTTTATAATACGCCAAACGGATAGCGTGCAGATGAACCCGAGATGCCTTTATTCTATAGCATACTATATGGGTTTTACTTGTTTTTTTAAAGCCGTACGGTGACATGCAGTTGTTTACATCGCTATCCTTTGTTTACGGTTAAACATTGCGTCATTGACAAAATATTTTCATATATACATCTAAAAGACATCTTTTAATTCAACCGGTATTTAAATGAAAATAGGGTGCGAACGGACCCAAGGATCGAACGTGTAGGGTGAGAATGTGTTTTCGGAGCGAACGCACCAGATACCGTCGTACATGTCCATATTTATAATTTCTTTTTTAATCTTATGCTTATATCATGTATATTTATGTCCTTTTATGTGAAAATGAACAAACCACTCTGTATTTCTGACCGTATAAAAATTTCCTTTTTGAAGAAAGTTTTGCATCGTTTGTTGACATCGGGAAAGGGTGCTCTCAGACACGTCCGCGTTCCAATGTCGTTAACACTACTTTTGAGAAGACCCCTCAAAGCGATCGTTTCAAGGCGGTCGTCGTTAGAAACATGCGTCAAAAACTGCGCACTGTTAAAGGGCCGAGCCACCTTAAAGACAATTGTGTTATCTATAATCTGGTATTTCCATGCTCATGGAGTCGTGAAGCCAGTGTGTCAATTCTATATTGTAAGTCAGCACTAATATACAATTTGTCTTTATGTCGATTTTGCCGTGGCACAGTTTGTTTTCGACTAGAGTGGGGTGCTCATTTTCGCCATAGTTTTCCATGTTTTCTGCAGTTAATGTTCAGGTTTTATGTTTTTGAAGTATACTGATAATTCTATATGAAGATAACATCAAAAGTAAAATATTCTTAGCTTAAAAACGTGTTTCTTTGAAAAAAAATCATCTGAAAAGTTAGATTAAAGGCTATTTGAAATTTCCTGATGTTTGTCAAAGGGGGACACATATTCGCCGTTTTTACACATCTATTTAAAACCAAATAACTGCAGCTTTAAACAATATTTATCAAATCAATTTCATTATAGATGAATAGCAGACATTTCAAAGGTGTAAAGAACTGAAATTAAGAGCAACCAGTCAAAGAATTACTAAGAAATACTTCTTTGAAATCGTGTTTTATATTCAGGAAATTGGTCGAAAATCGTTGTTCGTTTTTTGGTTCTTTGCGGTAAGTGCCGAAATTTTGTCTAAGTCTAAATAATAATCATATTTGTTTTAAAAATATAATTTACCGGCATATTTCTTCCATTTCAGCCATCCTTTGAAGTTTTTACACCTCTAAATCATTAAACAGCGAAATTGTGTCCCCGGCGAATATGGGCGCCCCACTCTAATAGTTTGATTATCCCTTTGGTAACTTAAATACGTCATTTTACGGTGTGTTTATACTCTGAAGATGATAAGATTTAAAATTATACTATCTGTCTATAGAGTATTGGCAAGAATGCCTATTTTCCCGGCCGCCCGGAAGAATAGCTTTCGTCTGCCATTATGCTATAATAATGCCAGTCATATATAACAATGATAATTGAATATGTCCTGGGGTAAGAGGTTATTGTAGCATACAATGGAGAATATAGTGGCAAAAAATTCCTCACATGCAAACACTGAGAATTGGACTATTCATTTTTGCACGTTCCCCGAGCGGACGTTACTGATAATTAACTCAAGATAAAACGTTCTGAAAAATATTTAATGAATAATAAAAAAACAATATTATGGGAATAAATTCTCCAAGTACCAACTTTGATTTATATTTCTACTGGCTGTTCTATTGAATACGCTGATTCCCTGTAAATATAAAAAGCTTGTCAAATGAGATAAAAAAAAAAAAAAAAGAAGAATGTCAACATCGATTGATATGCACTTTTGAATTAAAGTCACTAATAATTTTTACAAAACATTGAAGGAATGGTGTTTGGAGGAAAGGGTGGGGGTAAAATTTTCTCCTTTTTCTGTCTAGGAATTTCCTGCAAGGCTAGGAGTCGGGCCACTGATTTATGGCTTCAATGGACATCTATGAAGATCCTGAATTTATCGTTTTCTTGAAGTTTAATTCTAATGAAGCCGTCAAATGATTTTGCACGATATTTTTATTCAAAATTTTGATGATTATTATTTTAACACATAGAAAATAAGAGAAAAGGGTAGGCACATGAAAATTGCCCCCAAAGTAAGATTGTGTTAACGATAGCAAAAACATAAAAAAAACTTATAGAAAATAAATTGTTACGGCAGAAAATCGCCTTTTAATTGTAGCCAACAAAAGACACAAATCAATAATAAAATTTAACAAGATTTATTATACACAAGTTTACAAGAAGTATTACACAAAAAGAAATGTCAACTTAACTGTCAAAATATATGTCCAATCTTTTCTTTATCCGGAAATCTTCTCGGAATCCACAGAATATTATATCCAATAGGTCACAATCTAGTATGATGTAGTTTGTAAATAAAAGTGTCAATCCAACTGCTGAGAATGTTGATGTCTAACGATGTCTAAGTCTATCTATGTCTATCTATGTTTCTATGTCTCTCTATATTTTACTAACTTTTGGGTCTGCATTTAAATACTCAAACGGAAACTTCTAGACAACGCTAGAAATATAAATTACGCATCTTTTGTTATGATCATTCTGGAAACGTTATGTAAGTGAAATAGAAAGTTCTATAATCATTCCATGAGTATCAATGAATGTTCCAGTGAATTCTAAACTGCATAGTTGTAACACAATGTGTATAATTTGTACGCAATATAACTAAATATAATGTAAACATTCTTAGGCCACACAAAACAAATTAGGCCAACTAAATAGATATGATAGTTACAATATCATAACAAAATAAAAGAATTAAAATGGGGTTTACCCCAACCCTGGAATATTATTCCCAGTATAGGAATATCAGTGCATGTTGATAGATCTTCGTTGTAGTAGAACTTAGAAATAATTCATCCAAGTATATTTGATTTGATCGTTTTCATATGAAGTGTTGTAATGCATTTTGGCTCCATTGATACAGTTAAAGGTAATAGGGCAAATCGACAGTTTCTGTTTGATTAACGCTTCATTCCTCTCAGTTTACGTGCACACGCTATTGTTCTCGGGTCTGTTCTACAGAATTTTTTTTAAAGTAGTCACGTTTTCTCTAGCTTTCTTTAGGACATCTTTAAATTCTAAACACGATCTTTAATTCTCAAAACGTCCATAGCATACGTGCGTTTGCAGGCCGACACCTCATCCGTGACACTTTCCGCGCCAATATGACACTTCCGTTGATATTAAACATTTGCGCATCCGGCTAGCCGGAACAATAAGCACGCCGTGGAATAAAATGTATCTAAATCCGTATAATTTTATGAGGGTCTTGATTGGGGGTAGGGAATTCTTCATTTTCGTATTTATAAACTTTATTATAGGACCAAATTCCATTTTCTGAAATTTAGCGCACAAGGTATATTTCGACAGCAAGAAGGTAATGTCCTTCAGTCAAAACACATTGTTTTTAATCAAAGCTAGACCATAATCTATTTTCCTACTTTATTTCTAAATTTTCCATTCTTGCTAAACGTAGAAAAAACAAATATGAAATTTAATAAAATATACTTGCATCGGGAAAACTCTCGGAATAAAACATGCATATATACGACTGTTTCAACACAATAACTTGAATTAAGGAATGCTCTTGATTTTACAATTGTATACTCTTTGTTATCATTTCGATAGATGTTACACTGTAAAGCAAGTGATATTGTTCGCTGAACGTTAAACGAGTCACTGCAGTCATAATTAGATTAACTATGTTGGAAACGTAGCGAATGGCAATTTAAAAATGAAAACAAAATTAGAAAAATGTTAGGGTCATCATTCAGTATTATCTAAGCGCCTCGGTGGCGGTGTATTCCAAGTAGTCGGACTATTGTGTCACTAGCCTGTCGAATTCTGCACTTGGCAGGAGCCCTCGACTACAATCTGAATTGATTAGGATTGTTAGTTTTCCTACCGAAGGTCTGCGGTTCTATCCGGGCATTCCGGCTTCCTCCCCAATAAAATAACCGTCACGATATGGCACAATAGTGCAGAAAGTGGCGTTAAACACCAACAATCAATAAGTCAATCAGTATTATCTTAACAATGTGTCGAGATTGTTTATTAACAAACGAAAAGTTTTCTGTTTTTATTAAGACCGCTGGGCTTCCACTTGAAGTTTCCACAGAAATTTATGGTCTTTACTTTAGTCTTGTGTTGTCATCCGTATCAATAAAGAGTTAATACAAATTGCAAATTTAAAGTGAGATTCAAAAAACGTCTTGGATAAGTGAGAGATGTGTCTATGCCAGAACAGTAGTAATAAATATACAATATTATTAATTTTATAATAATTTTGCACACAATTTTGTATACGTATTTTTAAAAACGATAAGGCTTCATAAGCATATGCGTGTCCAAGTTGTATGATATTGTTGGAATATATTTCTTTATGGAAATCGTATGAATGTGATCTGTGTTAAATCTGGTTATGAATCAGTGGTCAAGGATTGTGACAGTGATTTTCCGTGTGAATTGGATTTGCAAATTTGAAAATAATATATTTGTTATGTCCTGTTCTCTAAAATGCCGTATTTTGTAAGTACACAAACATTTTATTCTTAGTACATGCAATTAGCATCTGTCAGATGACATGTTACCATTACGCTGTTTTAAAGTGTCCGAATCACTTGCAAAGGATAAAAAGCTGAATTTCGGACTAGATTTGATTTGGCAATCTTCTTTTTGAGACCTTTATGTTTAATGCGATTTCATGTATGGACTACAAGCCAAAATAATTTCATGCATATTTCTTTATTATATGTCTTTTTTTCGACACGAAAAGCTTATTTCAATATAACACGGATTTGTATTTGTTGCTTAAAAAATCCTTAAAAATACATTAAAATTGAGAATTTTTACAATACACAAAATGTACATTCTACACAGATACCGACATTTGTTCATATCAATGTATTTTGTTTAATTACGGAATTTAACCGCACATCTCTGCCGCACATCATAAAAAAATAAATCTAAATTATGTTTATTTCAGTTATCCTTTGCAAGTGGTTCGGACACGGTTGAATTGACACGTCTACATTCACCTTTTGTCATTATTTGAACGATTTGTATTACATAAATTTGACATAGGTCTATCCTTACAGAACCTGTATTGATTTACATAGTCTTAAAATTTCATGTCGTTTATAGACAATTTACTTAATGCTTAATGACTTTAATAATTCTTCTATCTCAAATATTTCATGGCTATGCTGTTAACTTTACCAAGGACTTGTATAGTAAGATATTACTATACAAATCCTTGACTTTACATAGCTTTGTCCATACTTTCAGCTATTCACATGTGTAGCTGAAATACAATAAATTCACACATGAGGAGGGACTGGATCGTAACTCTTGCCTAGCGAGGATTAAAACAAACAAATAAATAAATAAATAAATAAATAAATAAATAAATAAATAAATAAATAAATAAATAAATAAATAAATAAATAAATAAATAAATCTCAATTTATTTCAACAATTGCTGTTGAAGGCATATAAAAAAACTTCCGAACTGTACATGTGTTTGTAAAATTTTGTATCGAAGGTCATAAATATGAACAAAAAGAAATAATGTATTATCGAAAGACAAGATATAAAAAAATATACTGCTTCCTCCGGAGTTTTGGGTTTGTACTTATTACAGCTATTCTCCAAACTTTTAAATGACTACGTAAAATTGCAGTTTTGCAATATCTTCATGTTTAGGGTTAACTGTGTCATTTGTAGTGTCCAGGAAGAAGCCATTATAATATTGTTCGAACCTTAAACTACACACACTGAGCTATGATACTATGATATATATATAAAATAGTCATGTAATTGCCAATCTTCTTTCATGCGTTATGGATCATTGGGTTTATTACCTGTTGACCCGGTTGATTACTAGCACGTGCCATTGATCTCAATCTTTAAAAACAGAACATACTAAATTACGCCAAGGATTTATATAGTAAAAAGGATTGGAATCTCGTGGGTTATCTTTTTATCTTACTATATAAATCATTGATTAATTATTATTATGAGTACTGAAAAATAAATTAGAACATATTGTTTTAATGAAAAGCTCTATCCGGTGGTAATTTATTTATAATTTTAATACTGTCTCATCACGGGCTAAGTGCAGTTTAAGAAGCTTAATGCACTTAGGCGGCTTTGGTAGCGTTCAGATGCACAACTGTGTGATGTAAATCATTGTTAAGAAATATATTGTACAATACAAGCTAAGAAAATAGAAACTTGTCCAAGTTTTACAAAGTAACCCGCACGAAAGTAACAAGTTTACAAATGTTCTAAAGTAAATATCTAGTTTACGAGGAAAGTATCAACAGATAACGAATTGTAGCACCTGACATAAAACATACTAAATATGTACTAATTAAATTGCTAATGTTCACTTCACTTGAAATATGGCGGATAGTTCTCTCATTGGCAATCATACCACATCTCCTTAAATTTATATTGTTAAGTTTAAAATTTCCAGTGCAGTTACTTTTTTTCAAAGACAAAAATCAATTACCGTACACATTTTGTTTGGGATAACGACTACATTTTTTACCTGCCGGGTTAACAACATGTTAGGGTTAAGTGTATAACATACATGTTTTGTAAGTAACGATGTAACGATTGCATACAAAAAAAAAAAAAAAAAAAAAATAAACGATTTCCCCAATACACGCAATTTCCGTCTAGTTCAAATCTGTTTTAATACGGTAACTTTTGTGGGTAACTTTTATAACCCTTAGTAAATATACATGTATAAATTCTATATCTTTAAATACAGGTTTCAGCAAATAATGGTAAACTTTTATTCGCCGATATACAATAAATAAATAAATAAATAAACTAACATTAATTAGAAAAATAAAACCAACGACATTTATAGACGAATATTTTTTTAATTCCTCAACAAAACAACAACAGAAATAAATAATCAACTGATGATTTTCTTTATTTATTTATTCGAAAGTTACGCTTTTAATTCTAGCAAATATTTCTCAAATTTAAAATGTATCATCAATCAGAAGGGGAATAACTCGTAGTATCATACAAGCATACTGAACGGATTTAAACACGGTCTGACAAATTTGAAAGTAATTGTTTAGGTTTGGTCTGATTTCGTCTGAAACCGTCTTAACCGATCTTAAACGGACTCAAGAACAATCTGTCTTGTGTATCTTGACATGACTGAACGGACTTAACACGGTATATCGTGATAGCGTCTGAAAGTCTGAAAAAGTCTTGACGTTTTTCTCTTGCGGTAAATCCAGTCGATTAAGACTTGATCAGACCAAAATGACCTTTTCAGACTGAAATCTAGCTACTTGTGACTACATTAATTGTCTCCGTGACATTTCTTATCAGAAGTACATGTTAAGTTCATGATACTGCAAATTAACGACACAAAAAAATCAAGGGACTTCTTAAGGGCAACATAAAAATTTAACAAGAGACCAGAACTACATTCAAGCTCCAGCTAAATATTTTCAGGTCAAGAAAAGTTGAAATAAATTCAAATGAGACTGATTTGATGTCCACACCACTTTTACTTTATTACCCGACACGACAATATAACATACAAGACAGCAACCAAATGGTATCCCCATTCAGATGAATGTTGTCTTTTTTCTAAATTTCTATTTGAGTCAGGCGCTCATCTGAATGCTGATGTTTAAACACACAAACAAAACAAAAGCTCTATTTATTTCAATTTTGAAAGGAATCAAAAAGTACATTGTTATAATGAAAGAATATATCTATGATTAAATGTTTGAAGGTTTTGAGAAAAAATATTCTGTTAAGTATTTCAAAGCATTAAATTGAAATTTTAATCAATTAACCCCTTCGCCCCCAATCCCGCCTGTAGTTGTGATGGCGACCACCAATCTTTGATGGCCTGTATGACCCTCCATACTTTTTTAGAACTGCCCCAGCTGAACTGTCTTGTCAGGATGGACTTTAAACATGCCATGTATGGTCCATAAACTCTTCTCAGATGTGTGTTTATGAAAATATGATTACTTGAATGGCCTTTTTAGAGTTCAAAATCGGAAAAACGTGAAAAGTAGCCAAAATTAGGTGAGGGTGAGAGTCTTTTGATGGTCACTACGTTACTGGTATGGGCTGTAGGTATTAACTATTATCATAAATACATGCATAGGTGGAACAGGAATACAAGGAGGCATAATATGGCCAAAATAAATCAGTTCTGTAAAATCTAGGTCACCGTTTTGTCAGAAATCTGTAAAAACAGACATTTAGGAAGACCTGACTTGCCAATAATAATTCCCAAGCAAGACCCACAAGTCACATTTACTTCCAGTCAGTATGGATGGACTGCTGTAACTGTAAGGTAATACTTGAAAGACAAAGAAACACAGTTTGGACAATGTTGACCTCTCAAGGTCGTATTAAAATCGAAAAATAGATTGAAAATGGCCATTTTTCGGTAGGGGTGGGTTCAAACCCACCAGAAAATATACCACATGCCACCCACCCCCGATTCATGCAATCCGCCCCCAAATCTCAATACATTTTTTAATAGATCAGCATCAGTTACAGCATCAAGAGTCTACTAATTTGCATATAATTTGCATTTGTTTGCAAATTTTTGAAAATGCCTGATTTTCCAGAAATCTCTATGGGTCGAATGAGTTAAACAAATTCTTTTCCTTTATTATCTAGGAACTAAAAAATTTTAACAAACGGTGCACAATTAAGAATTTTCTCACAATCAAGTATCGAAACTCTGGAATGAAAAAGTGAAAATTACAAAAATTGAGCTTAACCCGTCTTTAGGATCTAAATACATATCATTTAAATGTCACACAATTGAAAAAAGGGCTTCTGCATTAATAATCTAGAACAACACAATTTAGAGTTTCCAACAATCAAGTACCATAACTCTGGAAAGATAAAAGTGAAAACTGCGAAAACATGTTTTTAAAGGTCAAATAGTTAAATGATAATTTCAATCAATTGCGAAAGGGCTTCTGCACTTAATATTCAGAAACCAAAAAAAGAATTTCAATTTTTCCAACAATAAAGTACCATAGCTCTGGAACGGTATTAGTGAAAACGACGAAAATCAATTTTAACCTCTCTTTTGTGGTTTCAGGTTGCACTTTGTAAAAACAGCTGTTTCACAAGCCACGCCTCTTTTGGGGAGATATATAATATTTATAGATATTTTGTTGTGTTTACGTACTGGTTCCCAGATATGATCTCTATGTTTCATCTCATAGAGAAATAACTTGGGAATGTTACCAGTATGAAAACACATGGTAGCGGGGAAAATTGTATTCCGAGGCAGACTCGAAGTGAAGGTAGGGGTTGTACAGAATTTTAGTATAAGTTTAAACTCTTAGAAGTTCGGGGCATATAAATGTTAAAAATATGCCGCACAGCCCTATGTTTTGACCTTTGAATAAAAAAGTAGTGCATATCAACTTTCCGTTCTAGGATATAATTTTTCACGAAACTTCATAGTAAAAGTGGCACAGCTTTAGCCGCAAAGGAGTTCATATGGGAAATTGCATTGTCTATATTTACAGAAGTGCAACCTTCAAATATTTTATTAAAATTTAAATAATTTCCAAGTAAAGTTCCATCCCATCGAACTAGAGATAAAGGATACAATTAGATACAGTTAAGTCTGCCTCATATCTTGACTTACATCTAGAAATTGACAATGAGGGTCGGTTGAAAACAAAACTTTACGACAAAAAGCTTTCAGAAGAATTTCAGCTTCCCAATTGTGAACTTTCCATTTCTATGTAGCAACATTCCAGCAGCGCCTGAATACGGAGTATATATCTCCCAATTGATACGATATTCCCAGGCTTGTATTTCCTATCATGATTTCCTTGATAGAGGGTTGCTGCTCACTAGGAAGCTATTAAACCAAGAGTTCCAAATGGTAAAAATGAAATCATCCCTTCGTAAATCACGAGTTGGTTGACCGTTATGGAATATCCGTTTCGCACATGATAGCGGATATGTTCCTTATGTCGTAACTACAATCCCGTTCCCTTTTCACGAATGTGACCTACCGAATTAGACTATTTACCGGGTTTGTACTAACATGAGCAACACGAAGGGTGCCACATGTGGAGCAAGATCTGCTTACCCTCCGGAGCACCTGAGATCACCCCAAGTTTTTGGTGGGGTTTGTGTTGCTTAGTCTTTAGTTTTCTATGTTGTGTTTTGTGTACTATTTTTTGTCTGTTTGTCTTTTTCTTTATAGCCATGGCGTTGTCAGTTTATTTTCGATTTATGAGTTTGAATGTCCCTGATGTATATTTCGCCCCTCTTTTGTCCATACTTATTATCTGGAAAACAAAAGTCTGACGGACAGACAGACAGACAGATATACGTCCAAACGTTGAAATAGACAGATAGACAGACGGAAAGACGGACAGGGGGATTCATATGTACCCCTTAGAATTGTTTGTCATTTTATAATTACATTATTACAAATCCTTTTGGGGAAGGAAATAATAAATAACATTTTTGTATCTTTCAGATAATGACCGATATAAGTCAAACGGAGATACCACGTGTAGTGTTACATAACATCTACAAATAGAACAGTTATATTTGAAATGTTTGATTTTCTAAATTATATGAATAAATCATTCTCTTTGTAACCTACGCATTTTTTTTTTGTATTTTTGTATCGCACTCCTGACCGAACTGCTTATCTGATAAAAACGTCAAATTTAAATCATTTTTTTTTAATTCATTTATTTTGCTTTCGATTTCTAAAGAAGTTTCAATTGTCATTAAATCTGTTTACAGATTTGTTGTTCTTTTTTAGTACAGACATGTTTAGAAGGATTGTTCATAATGTGTAAATAAGGATGTTTTGGACGGGAATTGATAGTTCAGCCCAATTGTTTTAGAAACAATATTTTAAAGTAACTCATTTTCGATATATAGAATTTGTTCTCTCACAATAGAAGTTTAGATTTAAAAATTAACTTTTATGGACATTTGAATTCTGATTAAAGATAGTATAACTTTCTTTCTTTTTTCATTATAAAAAAAAACATCCAATTTGTAATTTTATGCTTAAATTCATGAATACGCATGGAGTATAATAAATAAAGATTATATATCGGTAGGCAATTATTTTCAGGAATTATACAAAATGACCGTAGAAAAAATTAGAATTATGTGAACTCCAAAAAATTGCATCTCCGCAATACATTGCCTCACCCTTCACTTAATTTCACAACCGCTTTCACTTATTCGTTTGAAAGGCGAACACATGATAACCTGATTAAAATATCAGCTTTGCATGCATTTAGATGACAAGCGAGATATTGGACAGAGTAATAATGTCATTAAAGATATTTACACACAGTAAAGATCAATAAGTTCATGACGTAAACTGAAGAATCTTTGAAGTGATTATTTGTGTCAGTTTACCAAAGAACCTTTCCTATGAATGTTTTTGAGCTCAGAGTATACGTCTGATTAAATATGTTTCAATTCCGAATATAACGATGGAGCTTATGGTATGTTACTCATTTAAAAGTTTACAACACATTATTATTGTTCGTTAATTGTCTACATTTATTGTCTTAAGTATTAAGTTCAAGATACAACAAAATATCAAAGGACTTCTTAAGGCCGACAAACCAATTTAACAATAGACCAAAACTACACTCAAGCTCTAGATAAATATTTTCAAGTCTAGAAAAGTTAAAATAAGTTCAAATGAGACTAATTTGACATCAACACTACTTTTACTTGATGACCTGACACGACAATATAAGATAGAAGACAACAACCAAATGACCTCCCCGATGTGTAACAAGCAAATGAATATATACAGATCTAAACAAAGATAAAAATACTAGTTTTATAATTTTAATTATATTTCTGTAAACAATTGAAAGACTAAGTAAAGTAGAACTTTGAGTAAACTCACAAAAAGATAACCCCTTCTTCCTAGAGACTTTGAACACATATTGCCATATCAAAACAATAGGGTAATCTAGTTGTCACAGATACGCTTTTCGCAGGATACAGGAAGTATGGTTTTGTTTCTGTAGTAGCACACTTTGAAATCGTATAAGATGTTATAGAAATTAATTTTCCAATAGTTAAAGGGCATATAACGAAGAAAACAGACCTTACCTGAATGGAATGTTTAAAAAAAAAATCTATTCGAGTCAGGCACTCACCTAGATGCCGATGTTTAAATAAACAGACCAAACAAACAGCTTTTATTTATTTTAATTTTGAAAAGAATCAAAAAGTACATTGTTATAATCCAAGACTATATCTATACTTAAATTTGTAAAGGTTTTGAGAAAAAAGCTTCTGTTAAGTATTCCAAAGCATTAAATTAGAATTTCGATCAAGTAAACAAAGTCTGTCTCCTTAAACATCTAGCAACTAACAAATTTTGAATATTTCCAACAATTTAGAACCATAAAAGAGAGGCGAAGGATACCAAAGGGATATGCAACTCATTAGTCGAAATCAGACTGACAATGCTATGGCAAAATAATAAAACAACCAAAAGACAAAAAAAAAAAAAAAAAAAAAAAAAAAAAAACAGTACACAAAATACAACATAGAAAACAAAAGATTTCGCAACACGAACCCACTACAGCCCGGGTGGTGTGGGGGAGGGTAGGAGAGGGATTGTATGGGGGGTTGAAGGTGCTCTGGAATAATTGAAGCGAAAACGATGAAAATCGATTTTTTTCTATGTGCAGTGTTTGAAAACATCACATTAAAATATCAATCAATTTCACAAAGAAGTTCTCCATTGATCATCTAGAAATAACACAATTCAAAATTTTCCAACAATCAAATAACATAATTCCGGAAAGATAAAAGTGAAAACTATGAAATTGACCTTGACCTGTCTTTAAGGTTCAAAACATTTCATCAAAATGTCAATCATTTAGAAAAAGGGATTCTGCATTAATAATCCAGAAACAACACAATTTAGAATTTCTAACAATCAAGGACTCTAAATCTGGAAAGATAAAAGTGAAAACTACGAAAATATGTATTTACTGGTCAAATCATTCAATGTAAATTTCAATCAATGTTATAAAGGGCTTTTGCTTTTATTGTCCTATAAATATTTATTCAATCTTTAAATAAAGTACCATAACTCTGGAACGGTATTAGTGAAAACGACCAAAATCTTAACCACCTTTTTGTGGTTCCAAATATTCTATTAAAATTCAATTAATTTCAATGTAAAGTTCCCCATTTATTATCTAGAGAATATAGGTGTGACGGACAGACAGACTGACAAACGTCCTAACGTACAAACAGACAGAGAGACAGGCATATTGACAGACATGATGATTTATATTTACACCAAAAAATCGTTTGCTGTTGTATAAATACATTATGACAAAAACTTTAAGGAGAAGATAAGAATAAATAAACATATTTTTATCTTTCAGATAATGTGTCACTGATTTAAATCCGAGTGGAAAAACCTCGTGTGGTGTTTCATAACATCTACAAATAGAACAGCTATATTTGATATGTTAGATTTTCCAAATTATATAAATATTCGTTAACATTGGTTACCTACGTAAGTTTTTTTCTATTTTTGAATCGCACTCCTGGCCGCACTGCTTATCTGATACAAAACCATAAGCGTCCAATTTATTTTAAGACATATTCTTTTTTAATTCATTTCTTTCGCTTTCACTTTCTAAAGAAGTTTCAAATACTATAAACTCGGTTTAATTTTTTTTTGTTCTTTTTTTTTTATAGAAATGTTAAGAAGGATTGGCCATAATGTGTGAATAAGGATGTTTTACATTTTGCATATTTTAGCCCAATTGGTCGAAAACAATATTTCATTTTCGATATATAGAATTTATTCTCTCACAATAGAAATTTAGATTTAAACATTTCATGTTCATCTGAATACTGATTAAATATAGTATTTCCTTTTTTTTTTGTTAAAAAAAAAAAAAAACCAAAACTTTTATGTTTATGCTTAAATTCATGCATACGCATAGAGTATAATAAAGATTATCTAACGGTAGGGAGTTATTTCCATAAATGAAACAAAATGTGCGTAAACTAAAAAAAAAAATAAATATGAACTTCAAAACTGCTTTCATTGGCTCGTTTAAAAATCAAACACACGATAAACTGGTTAAAATATCAACTTGACATTCATTTAGCTAGATGTTTGACAAGATACAAATGTCATTGGTGAGATTTACACACAGTAACGATCATTAAGTTCATGATGTGAACTGAAGAATCTTTGAAGTGATGATTGAGTCAGTTTACCCAAGAACCTTGCTTGAAATGTGTTTGAGCACAGTGTATACATCTGATTAAGTACTCTTTCCATTTAGAACTTAGGTGGCAGAAACCAGTTATTTTACAATAAATCTTTAGGATTTCATGGATTTATGATTTGATTTTCTTGAAAAATCATTCAAGCTTATGTACAAATAAAATGTATGGTTTCGAGTAACCAAGATGTGTGCGTGTTTGTGTGAATATATAGAAAACCTTTTAATTTGGGTGTCTGTCCAGCATGGAGATTTTATAATTATAAATGCATTGCAAATAAGGCAAAAATGTGATGCTCTGATACAAATCTAATCCTCACCTTCAGAATCCTGCTAATTGCAGACAAGAATTTTAGGTAAAATTCAAGAGATAAATGATATTCAATGAATTAGAGCCTTGTCCGCACCTATCCTTACCATCAAAATCTCAAGATATTTTTGGTTTACATAAAACTGAATTTTTCATCACTTTGATTGGATGCCGTCAAGTGAGGAGACCACAATTTTGCCTTCTGATTGGACCCATATGTGAAGGAAAACCCCAATCTGTGTATGCAACTACTTACTTATGTAGTATAATAGCCTAGAATTTACATTCATTTATTTTTCAGTCCACATGATGCAATTATATACCACATTGCTTAACTATAACAAAATTTCTGCGTGGGACACATGTTCTGGTACACCAAAACTGGTACCTGCCACCTTAACGATGGAGCTAATGGTATGTTATTTATATAGAAGAAAGTATACAGCAAAATAAAATGTTTGGTATTTTACTACATTAATTGTCTCCCGTGATTCACATTCCTTATCAGAAGGATATGTTAAGTTCCTGATACTGAAAATTGACGACACAAAAAATCAAACGACTTCTTAAGGTCGACATGAATTTTTTACAATAGACCAGAACTACATTCAAGCTCTAGCTAAATGTTTTCAAGTCAGAAAAAGTTGACTGATTTGACGTCCACACCACTTTTTCTTGATTACCCGACACGACAATGTAAGATAGAATACAACAGTCAAATGAGATTCCCGATCTGCGACAAGCATATGAATATGTACAAATACAAATATCAAACTACTAGTTTATGATGTTAAGTGTGAGATCTAAAACTCTTATGAGACTTATAGTGTGTTTAGCTGTTGTTTTGTTACAAAGTTGTCCCAGTTTTGGAGGAGGTTTATGCGCTCTCAAACATCCTTAAAGCCTTTTGAATTTAGTTTTATCCAATCAAACAAGGTCTATGCTCTGTTTTAAGTTGACACTAGTATTTTCATTTGAATAACACAACCAAAAAACCACAACAAAAAATTGTGGTTTTCTGTAAACATTTAGAAGTACAACCGAAAGCACGACATTATGTATAACGTAGTATGCTACTCTGTCTTGACGACGAAACGGCGCTTATCCTTTTAACCATCATTATTTTGTTCAGAGTTTTATTGTATTACTTGTTTGTGCTAGGAGTTGTAAAATAGAACTTTGAGCAAACCCACAAAAGAATTACCTCTCCTAACTAGAGACTTTTATTCCATATTGCCATACTAAAACTATAGGGTGATCTAGTGGTCACGGATACTCCTTTCACAGAATACGGGAGGTATGGTTATGTTTCTGTAGTAGTCCACTATGAAATTGTATAAGCTGTTATAGAAATTTATTTTTCCCATAGTTGAAAGAAAATATACAATGTAGAAACAGACCTTACCTGAATGGTGTCTTTTTTAAAATTTGAATCCGAGTCAGGAGCGCACCTGAATGCTGATGTTTAAGCAAACGAACAAAACAAACTGTTTTTATTTATTTCCATTTTGAAAGGAATCAAAAAATACATTGTTATAATAAAAGAATATATCTTTGATTAAATTTTGAAAGGTTTTGAGAAAAAGCTTCTGTTCAGTATTTCAAAGCATTAAATTAAAATTTCAATCAATTAAACAAATTCTTTCTCCTTTAATATCTAGAAACTAACATATTTTTAATATTTCCAACAATTAAGAAGCATACAAGAGAGGCGAAAGATACCAGGAATATTCAAACTCATATGTCGAAAACAAACTGACGATGTCATGGTAAAAAACGAAAACGACCACAAGACAAAAACAAACAGTGCACAAAACACAACATAAAAAACTAAAGATTGCATAACACAAACCCCGCCAAAAACCAGAAAGATCGCAGGTGCTGTGGAAAGAAACGAAACGAAAACGACGACAATTGGTGTTCAGTGTTTGAAAACATTTCATTAAAATATCAATCAATTTCATAAAGAATTTCTCCATTGATCATCCAGGAACAACACAATTTAGAATTTTCAGACAATAAAGTAATATAACTCTGGAAAGATAAAAGTGAAAACTACGAAATAAAATTGAGAATGGAAATGGGGAATATGTCAAAGAGACAACAACCCGACCAACGAACAGGAAACAGCCGAAGGCCACCAATTGGTCTTCAACACAGCGAGAAAATCCCACACCCGGAGGTGGGCTTCAGCTGGCCCCTAAATAAAAATGTGTATTAGTGATACGTCATACTAAACTCCAAAACATATAAATGAACTAAAACTAAAAAAACATACAAGACCAACAAAGGCCAGAGGCTCCTGACTTGGGACAGGCGCAAAAAATGCAGCGGGGTTAAACATGTTTTGTGAGATCTCAACCCTCCCCTATACCTCTATCCAATGTAGAATAAACAAACACACAGCAATACGCACAGTAAAACTCAGTTTAAAAGAAGTCCGACTCCGATGTCAAAATAGGTAACAAAAGGAACTATTCATTATTTGTTTTTTTTTTTTTTTTCCGTATTTAAATTGGAAGGAGCAAAGACTGGCGTCCAGCCATGTTTTTAAAAGTCAAATAATTCAATGAAAATTTTAATCAATTTCATAAAGGGTTTTTGCATTTATTATCCAGAAACCACAAACTCTTCTTCGTTTCATACAATAAAGTATCATAACTGCGGAACGGTATTAGTGAAAAAGACAAAAATAAAACTTTACTTCTCTTTTGTGGTTCCAAGTGCTCTATTAAAATTTAATTAATTTCCAGGTAAAGTTTCATATTTATTATCTGGAAAAACGAAAGTGTCATGGACAGACAGACATACACACGTTCGAACGCACACACAAACAGAGAGACATACACGAGGAAAGCCATGGGGATTCATATGTACCCCTTAGAACTGTTTGTTGTTGTATAATAACATTATGACAAAAACATTTGGAAGAAAGAAATAATAAATAAACATACTTTTATCTTTGAGATAATGTGTGATCGATATAAGGCGAACGGAAATACCACATGTAGTGTTACATAACATCTACAAATAGATCAGTTATATTTGAATTGCTAGATTTTCCAAATTATATAGATATTCATTCTCTTTATTGCATACGCAGTTTGTTTTATTTTAATATCGCACTCCTGGCCGAACTGCTTATCTAACTTATCTGATAAAACGTCCAATTTATATCAAGTCAAAACTTTTTCATACATTTATTTCGCTTTTACTTTCAAAGGAAGTTTTAATTGTCATTAAATCTGTTTATAGCTTGTTTGTTCTTTTTTAGTACAGAAATGTTTAGAAGGATTGTATATAATGTGTAAATAACGATGTTTTGCATTGGAAGTCATAGTTCAGCCGAATTGGTTGAGAAACAATATTTTAAAGTAACGTTTTACTCGATCGTCTTCGATATATAGAATTTATTTTCTTACAATATGAATTTAGATTTAACATTTTATGTTCTTCTGAATTCTAATTAAAGAAAGTGAAACCTTCTTTTTTTAATTAAAAACAACCAAATTGTATGTTTATGCTTAAATTCATGAAAACGCATGGAGTATTTAATAAAGAATATTTACCGGTATGCAGTTATTTTCATGAATGATATAAAATGACCTTGGAAAAAATTGAAATAATGTGAACTTTAAAAAAATAAATATTAGAAGGCCTATCTAAACGAAGGGCATCTCTGTAATACATTGCCTCACCCTTCACTTAATTTCACCGCTTCTATAGCTCGTTTGAAAGCCGGACACATGATAAACTGATTAGAATATTAGCTTGGCATTCATTTAGCTGACAACCCAGATGTTTGACAGGGTAACGATTAATAAGTTCATAATGTGAACTGAAGAATCTTTGATGTGATGATTTGAGTCAGTTTACTGATGAACCTTGCTTGAAATGTTTTTGAGCTCAGGGTATACATCTGATTATACATTCTTTTAAAAAATGAAAACAACACGTTATAAATTTCATGCATCCGAAGCGCTTTTCTTGATTTACCTTCATTAGGAACGTTCAAAGCCGAATATTTGAAAGCCAAGGATGTATACGAACCGAAACTGTTGAAGAGCTGTATTCCCAAAAAGGACCTACAATTTGCCAAATCCATTTAAGGTCAACTTTGCCTCAGGGAGATGAACCTTAAGTCTTAGTTTCGTTATAATTTGAAAATTTATAAACGGACAATTTTATAAAGGTCTTTTATAAATCATGTCAGTACCGATTTACTGACTACTGAACTGATGATACCCTCGGGAACTGGTAGTTATCTACATTTATTGTCTCCGTGATTGACATTCCTTATTAGTAGTATACATTAAATTCATGATACTGCAACTTAACGACACAAAAAATCAAAAAAATTCTTAAGGTCAACATTAAGATCTTACTAAAGACCAGAACGACACTCAAGCTCTAGCTAAAAAACATCAAATCAAGAGAAGTAGAAATAGATTTAAATGTGGCTGATTTGACGTCCATTCCACTTTTACTTGATTACATGCCACGACAATATAAGATAGAAGACAACAATCAAATAAGATTCCCGATCTGCGATAAACATATGAATATGTAACTACTAGTTTTATGATTTCAAGTATGAGGTCTTAAACTCTTATTAGACTTATAGTGTGTTTAGCTGTTGTTTTGTTACAAAATTGTCCCAGGATTGGAGGATGTTTAGGCGCTCTAATACATTTTTAAATCCTTTTGAATGTTTTATCCAACCAAACAATTTCAATGCTCTGTTTTAAGTTGGTACTATTATGTTCATTTAATTACACAACATAAATACCGCAACAAATAATTGTGATTTTCTGCATACATTTAGAAGCCCCACCCAAAGGACCAGATTATGTTTAACCTAGTACACTACTCTGTCTTGACGTCGAAACGGCTCTAACCTTTTTTCATCATTATTTTGTTCAGATTTTTATTGTATTACTTGTTTGTGTTAGAAGTTGTAAAATATGTTGTTTAAAGGGTCATATGGAGATGATTTAATTGGAATAAAGTGCGTATATTCATTAATCATTGCAAAAATATATATGCACTATTTTTTACACTTTTTGAAATTTTGTTGTTTACAAACCTATAAGACTGTCAATTTCATACACTACAAACAAGTAAAAGTCAGATATGAACAAATTTAACTCGAGTGATTTTTAATCGACCATTTAGAATTGGTCCGAATTTTACTCGATATAACTCGATCCAAGTCTGAACAATACTCGACCAAGTCTACACCAAACTCATCTATCTCTCGTATGTGTTTTTTTTATTTTTATTTAGAGTCTGTTTTTTTTACGAGATTTGTTTCACATGGCTAGATATTTTACAAGGAGGTACTATATAAGAAAATTTTTTGTCAAATAAGAAAAATCAATATAAAAATAAGTGGTTTATTGTTGAATAAATTATATTTTTCATTCAAGATTGATAAAGTAGATGTTTTTTTGTCAATTAAGGTGCATACTTTGGTCGTGTATGGTTAAGACTTTTTGTAGAGTATGATTCAGACTTTGGTCGAGTATAGTTCAGACCTTAAAGAACTTTGGTCGAATTTGTTAAGACATTGAAAACTGGTCAAGAACTACTTAAGTACAAGTCAAGTGAAGGTTAAGAATGTTTCAGAATGGTCTAATATGAGTTTAAACTGTTCAGTATAGTCATGGTTAAGGTCGAGTACGAGTTAAGACTGTTTAGTGTGGTTCAGACTACAGTCGAGTAATATCTAAAAAATTCAGACAAATTCAGAATGGTCGAGTAAAAATCAGAACAGTCAAGTACAAAAGGTGCCCATTTCAGACTATTACTGGCTTTTAGTGATACATGTATTTCAAATATATGTAAGAGTATATAGTATCAAAAGCCCTTCTTTTCATGCACTTCTATATCATAAAGGACAATTAAAGAAATGTATGTAAAGACAATCCAAGGTGAAAAATATAGCTTGTGTTAAAAATTGGCAAACCATGCAATGTTAAATAACTACGCTTATTATAATAATAGGTTTCGAAAAAGACATCATTTCTTATTGATAATATTTGTTATTATTGGTTGGCGTGTTTATCAACACACAGTCGACATATCTCTAGTCTCAATAGACGACGAATACGTGACCACAATTCCGTCCTCTTTTCTTCGAATGTGACTAACATAATCGAATGAGACGTATCATCGAATTTGTGGTTTCATGAGCAACACGACAGCTGTCACATGTGGAACAAGATCTACTCACCGATCCGGAGCACTTGATATCACTACAGGTGTTGTTTGTTTGTTTGTTTTGTTTTGTTTTGTTTTTTTTTTTTTTTTGCTAAATCTTCAGTTGTCTATGTTGTGCTATGAAGACTGCTGTTTGTCTTTTCGTATTTATTTTTTAACCATGGCTTGACGATTTGTCTTCTACTAAAAGGGGCATTACCTGTCAAATTCATCTTCACCGATTTGACTCAAATTCTCATTATTTCTTTATAACATACTTACACGTATATCCAAAAATTACGAAAAGTCTAAAATAAACAATTAACAATCCATAGACTCGATAGTATGTATCAACATTTCGTGTGTATTTTTGTCTAGACGTCATCTTATCAACCATCGAGATGACCTCCGAAGACTTCCGACGGTCATATAACCTGATATAAATATAAATATAAATATAAACAGATTGCGTCCACGTGCAATTGGATTTTTCTAGGTCTGTTGGATTTCATATTGTAGGTTAAAATATCGTCGTTTTTACCTGTGTAAGAATTATTTTTTTGTGGATCGAATCATTCAACCAAATGATTCATCCTTGTTTCACTTCCAATGTTGACATTCTTTTCCTTTTAATAGCTAAATACATGCGTAGCCCATCTCCAGCTAAGGGGTTTAATTAAAGGTCACATGAATACGGATTATTCAACGAGGTCGAACTATTCACTTGCAAGTGAATAATTCATCAGTGATGTTTGTTATCTTATTTTGACAAAAGTAAACCAAAGTGGCTGCCTGGTAAAAGCGAATTAGTATTTCACTATATCACTTTCATTAATGATTGGAAAAAAATCGTATTTTATTTTTTTATATCTTAGCTAATGCCCCTTTAAGAGATTAACATTCTTTTGGTATTTTCCGCCTCTCTTATACCACCGCCATATGCTTTTCCTCACTTGTTCCTTATTAAATTCGAGGTAACGCTTTCGGCATTGGCTTTCGGTAATCAACGCACAATACCCGTTAGAAAAAAGTCGCTGTCATATATTAAAAGAAAGATCAAAATGCAAAAATGACGATTGATGCGGTCATTAACTTCAATATCCACGGCATTTCATATGTAAACAGCTACGACATTAACAGTGCAAAGACACGATCCTTTACAGTTGCTTAAACTTTGTACAGAATTTTAATGCAGATAAAAAATACTTAAATCTTGTTTCCAGCAACCAAGCTAATAAGTCTTCCAAAATTTCAGACAGAAAACAGTAGAAAAATAAAATCTGTGTCAATAATACCATAAAGGATACAAAGACTAAGAATGTGTTCAATTGTTGTTCTGTTACAACTATCTCCCAGGTTAAGAGAAGGATTGGTCGCTCACAAACCTATTTAAAACATTTCCAATTCAGTTTATCAAATCAAACATTATCAATGCTCTCTATTTATTGTATACTGTTTTATATATATTTGAAATGCAAAAGGAAGAGGTATGACGAAGCCATTATTTGACCCCTGTAATCGCAAAAATAGTAACGTAATGAACCGGTTGCTTTAATCATGTTAATCGGAAAATACTAAATCGGTCATGTCACTTGTGATTTCATAAATATGTCGAAATAGTTATGACCAAGAGCCTTACACAAAAGATATGTTACACATTAACATCATTGTTTAATACCTATGGTTACCAAATGACTTTTTGGGTGAAGCTTTTTTCATATCTAAATATTATATACGTAATAAATGTTAAAGCTTAAGCTGAGTTGCACTTAATGTTACAAATGATAAGCCCTAATGCCAATGTAAAAGACAAGATAAAGGCGGAAGTTACGCAAGGTAAATTCAAACTTATTAGTCGAAAACGAACTGACAAATCCAATGCAGAAAACGAAAACGACCAGAAGACAAATAACAGTCTTAAACATACCACTAAAAACTGAGTAACACAAACCCAATCAAAAACCGAAATCGATCTCAGGTGCTCCGGAAGGGGTAATCAGATCCTTTACCACGTATGTCACTCGTCGTGTTGTCATGTAAATACAAACCTGGTGATAATTGAAACATGATTGATTGATTGTTGTTTGCTTTACACCGCATTAGCACAAAAAGGCTATATCGCGGCGAGAGCTAATTCGAATATTTTACAATTTAAAGTTTTTTTTTAAATCAGACAAAGGTCCTTCAATAAACTAAAATTCTAGACTAAAGCAAATTTATTATTTACAAATAAAATCAACAGTAAGATAACGTCATAAAATTAAAATCGTTTTAAATATAATAACATTTTATATTTTATAATATATTCCAACTTCTTTTACGATAATTGAAACATATCTGTCGTGTAAAATTTTGAATGGATGACTTTAACTTCATTACTTAAATATCTTGAAATTAGCAACTTTCTGTCAAGGATATGAAGCTGTGGAATATCGTATCAACAGAGATCAATACTCCATATGAAGGCGCTTTTGAATGTTGCTACATAGAAATGAAAAGTTCGCAGTTAGGAAGCTGTACTCATCCCCTTTGTTGTATTGTTCATTGTCAATTTTATAGATGTTAGGCAAGATATGAGGCAGACTTAACTGGTGTCTTTCAAGTTCAATTGGATAGATGCGTGCAACACAGTAACCACACAAAGTTTGAAATATGACTTATAAGCCCGACACACTAGTTTATATGAATAATTTTATTTTTAATTATCACAGGAAATATTCTTATCACTTTCCCTTGTTATATCAACACTTTTGGGGCTGTTGTTTCAGAATTAAATTTTAAAACCTTATCTTATTTGCCAGGTAAAAGGAAATAAAGCATCTTTAGTATAATTATCTGAAGTCAATACAGATTATTTAATTGTGTTAAAAAAAAATTATCTCCCAGCTAAAATTATCCGATTTTGTAACACTTCAGCATAAAAATGCCATTAGCGCACCTCCACCTTTGTTCACAACTTATAAAGACCCGACTATATTTTAGAGCTTGATATATGGTAGAAAAACATGTGTATAGTGGAAGACTGCATGTTGCCCTCTACATATCTGCTTGTTATTTTTGTCATTGGGTTGCTTTGTCACTGCCGTATGTATACCTCGCATTAATAAAAGAAGTATCCCTTGATTTCGATTGTTTTGTTAAAATACAGATATATCGAACTCGTCAAATTTGTAGTCGATAAAAAAAGTCAAGATTTTTTATGAAAACGTCATTTGAAATTGATTATTTAAAAATTAATACTTGTTCATCTATCTGTATTATGTCACATATTAATTTTACTCTTTATTGTAGAAAAAAACCCAAAACGACCTGAGATTTTAGTACTAATTTTGCTTGTAAAAATGTATATAGTTGATTTTCTTATATATGCAGAAATTGTCAGCAGATTGATGATGGCATTTGTATTTGACTTGTATGTAGGAAAGATTTTATCGTCGGAAGTTTGCACTTTTATTTGCGTCTGCCGCAATCTTATATCTTTGTATATAAAATCCTTATCAAAGATTAAAAAAACGAGATACAACCGTATTCGTAAAGTGTGATTGTTCAATTCGCATCTTACGGCAACCAATACAAAACATGTGGAAAACGTTACGAGACAGAAAATCACTTAACTTTTTTCATTAACAACCATAATATCTATTTTTCTTTTTTCTAAGGACCCGCATAACCAGTTTTTCGTCAGTGAGAACTTATATTTTCAAACAGATCGTGTAACAGATTTTTAAAAATTTGCAATCCCGAAGTAACTGACAGATTTGAAATAGATTTTATAGTTATCAAGATACCAATGTTTGAGCGATGCGAATTGGGTCGAACATTAATTTTTTTCTCCAAATAATAAAAATCAATGAGAGATAACAAATCACTATAAATACAAACCAAAATGATATCCATTCTTACATAGTCCACCTCCACTGGGCGATCAATCATTTATTGCAAATGTCTAGCCCGAGAACACAGATTTTGAATGAATTCAGAAAAATACTTTGGGAATATTTAGCAAGTTACTAACTTCGAAATTTCTATTTCACTTTTGTGGGTCTAAAATGAATGCAGTGCTGGGTATTTTCATTGAATATAAATAAATTTCAAGGTTAAACTCCGTAAGACAAAAAGAAAAAAAGAAACTTACATAAAGTTGTCTCATTTGAGCCATCATGTTTATTAATGGTCATAACTGAAAAGAATAAAGCAGGAAACATGTAATACAAGCACTCGATGTATATTAAAGAATAAAATTGTCAATATGTGTATTTATTTTGTAAAAGTTTTTTTCGTATTATGATAAATATTGCCTATCTTTAAAAAAAGAACAGAACCTAAAATAACCGTTTGATTTAGGAGACATCTTAAAATGAGTATAACACAGTTTTAAAGCGCTTGAAGTTTTGAATTTTCATGATACTTACTTGCACTCGTAAAAAGACATCAAATCGACATGCATGATTTCACAATGTACGGAAAATCAATGAAATACAGATCTTCTATTGATTCGACAAGCATCGGATAAGGTATCAAATACGGCATTTTGAAATGTCAAAAATAAAGGAAAATTATTTGTATCAAACAAGTTTTATATTTATTGATCCATCAACCTCTAGACTTATTTCGCGCAAAATGATTAATGAACAATAAAGTAAATAAACAACAAGGAAAGGCAATACACAGAGTTTCTTACCTTCCTCTTTATTGCCAGTTCCTCAATAAGTTTGACGAATATATCATCGCATTTATATAGTAGTGATAGTGACCCACAGATAAAAACTTCCCAGCGCAATATCTATTGGGTTTTATTTAGAACTAAAGGTTTTCCGAAATCAGATATACACGTTTACCTATAAACATGATAAAAGAACCTCATGTTGAAATATTGGAATTCTATTTCTTCTATGCTATGAAACTGAAAATGAAAGTGAAAGGCCATTCCATCTAAGAATAGTAGCATCATGTGTATACTTTCTCAAGTATTTCTGGAAAGGAAAGTTGACAGGATTATTATTTTAAGGTTATTGTTATGCAAGCACCAATCTTTGACAACTATTTATTTCTTCATCAAATTCTACAACATGAACAATGAAAACAATCTTCAATTAGTTTGATGTTTTGATATGTTGTGTATTATGTTTATACATTTTAACACATAACATATAAAATGTACTCGTTGTTTCACTGATAATCGTAACACACCTCCTTATTTTAAATCATTTGAGAAAATGCAAATATGATTAAATAAATTTGATGTGTCCGAAGCGCTATTTTCATTTTCATTCACCAGGAACACTAAAAATTGAAAGCCATTGATGTATAAATACATGAATACACGAGGAGCTATATATCCAAAAGGGACATAGGTTAGGGGAGGGTTGGCGCCTAGTTTAACCCCGCCACATTCTGTATGTGCCTGTCCCATTTCAGGAACCTGTAACTAAGTGGTTGTCGCTTGTTGCTGCATATCATATTTGTTTTCGTTCATTATTTTGTACATAAATCAGGCCGTTAGTTTTCTCGTTTGAATTGTTTTACATTTGTCATCTCGGGTCCTTTTATAGCTGACTATGCGGTATGGTTTTGCTCAATGTTGAAGGCCGTACGGTCCCCTATGGTTGTTAATTGCTGTGTCACTTGGTCTCTTGCGGAGAGTTGTCTCATTGGCAATCATACCACATATTCTTATTGTTATATCATTAGGACTCAAATCTATGGCGGGTTCAAAATCTATGGCAGATTCCTAATCTATGGTAAATATGATGTTATACAAACGACAAACATATCAAACTATGGCAATTTTTTGTTTTCTCCAAATCTATGGCAGATTTTGAAATTGCCTCTTTTTCTGGGAAAAAGAGTAACATATAACGTCACAATTGAATACCGCCATATTACATCGTCGCCGCCCCTAAGGGAGCTACCATATAATTTTTAGGGTGGGGGTGGGGAGGTGGCTAGGATGAAAAATTTTGTCCTGCATTTTTTAAATCTCTGTTCTGTCTTTTAATTTTTCACTCTTTCGGTCCTGCCTTTTTTTTTACTAGTTTATCCTGACTTTTTTTACATAATGTGTCATTCTGCCTTTTTTTTTGTCAAGTTGCTCATCCTGCCTTTTTTACTCAAAACTCCTGTCCTGCCTTTTCTCAATTTCATACTAAACCCCCCCATAAAAAATCAAATGGTAGCTCACTAACGACGACAGAACCCATAGATTTGAACACCATTCCAGATGAAGGTATTTCCCTCTACAATAATTTGCGAGTGGTTTAAAGATGTGACCTATTATCCGGAAGAGGGACAAAATGTGCTGTACCGGCTGAATCCCGCGATGAATAAAGGCACCGCTGTTTTCAGTACAGGATATTTTAGAAAAGGAGTTATAGAAAATATTTCTGCATCCACTGCTGGCAAAGTTTATAAAGTGACAGATCAAATTACCGAATACAAATTTGATTTAAATCGTCATCAAAGGTGTATTAAGGAGGAAATAATAATTATGTGAAAAGTCAAACTGTGTATGTTTTTTTTACACAAAAAAATGCTTTCTTGTTTGTTAAGGGACTTACTAGTTGGTTCAAGGAATCGATTAAACAGGTACCATGCACAGATTATAAAATGCTAATTTTTACGGGACACATCATTTCATGATATTGAAGTCTGTATTAAGGCTTTTGAATTCATCATTTACGAAATTTTATGGTTATCGTCATGATTTGGTTGACCATTATAGAATGTTTATTTCACAAATGCTTATACACATTCTTCGGTTGTCATATATTTCCATTTGTTTAAGACAAGTCATTGATCGTATATGTACTGCATTGTTTTCCATTTGCACAAAATTTGCCATAGATTTTGAAACAAACAACAAAAATCCGCCATAGATTAGGAAATTACAAAAGTTGCCATAGATTAGGATTTTGTAAAAAATCTGCCATAGATTGGGGATTGCATGACATCATATTAGCTATAGATTAGGAATCTGCCATAGATTTGGAACCCACCATAGATTTGAGTCCTACATATATACAGAATATCCAAGTTCATCTGAGGTCAACTTTGCATGAGGGAGTGGAAACATAAGTTTCTTAATAATTTCTACATTTCTCATTGAGTATATAATATTTTATGTCAGTACTGTATGATGATACCCTTAGGGACTTGCAGGCCACCAGATTGATTGCTAGTAAAGGAACCTTTATAAATTCTTCGCATTTGAAGCTTTTTCTAAATTTACCTTTTTCAATGTGCAAAACAAATAATCTGCAAATACACTTTGCAGAATACTAAAGACCAAAAGTTTTTGGGGGCAATGTCTTAAAACACAAAGTATAAAAAGGTATAACCAAATGGGTAACTACAGTAAAGTCAACTTATTCAAGGTTTTTCTTGCTACATGTAGTTGCCACCATAGTTTAAGTACAATTATTTAATGTGTTACCGTATTGAAATATCAAAATGTATAACTGATTTCATACAAATATTACAAATATCTAGATGATTTAACGACAACATATTCAAAATGTCTGTTGGACGTATTTTGACAGACATTCCGCATTGCTATTCATGGTCTCGATGTAAATGACGTCATTTCAATAATTAATTGAAATTGTGATTTATAATGTTGACTGTAAATTTATCGTTTAGATAATAATAAAGATGCCACGAATGCAATTATGATTAAGGCTTGCGTTTCATTGATTGAAGGTTGCTTCATATATGGAAGATAATGCAAGTTTTATGGACGTCAATGTGCTTTGGTTGTCCGTGTTATAATATCTGCGTTGCAAATTACTATGGATATGTTACACTGTCTTTGTAAATTCTTCCTGCCTACCTTGTTTTCGACATAAGCCACATTTTAACAGATGTGTGCTTGTCATAGAAGATAGAGAGAAACTTTCGAACAAAAAATATGATCAGCAATAGAAGATCTACAAAAAGTTCAATATAATCAAAACTATCAGCTCACTTCTGTAAGGACCTATTGACCACAAATGACGACTTTTACCATTTATTTTGTATGTTGGTCAATAATTTGAAGAAATATTGTGATCAGCAATACAAGATGATAAAAATAGTCATGATTTATTGTTCTTATTGTTGGAGATTGTCAATTGCTGAAGGAGCACGCATATATCCAGGTGAGCAACACAGACTCTTTATAGCATCTAAATCAAATTGTGAAAAAAAGGTTACATTGACAATTCCAATAACAAAAAAATTCTATAAAAGCCCCCTTTCGATATTTATATATGGCCAAAGGCGATTACCAAGTATGTGCACAATCTTTTTTTTACTAAGAAAAATACCAAATCACTTGTATCATACCATCTATATTACTAAATGAATAGAGTTGAAATTGGGTGTCGCGTTTTCTTCTTTCACATAAAATCCACGAATATTGTTTTTATACCACAAAGGGGTAATGACCAGCGTAGTTTATTATGTGTTCATTTCAAGATCTTTTGGGGGTATTTGGGGGTTAAAATGAGGCGTACTGTAGGTCACGGATCCGCGATGTCGCGGGCGTCTTCTTGTTAATGTTATGAAGATAAGATACTATTCAAAGTGTGTATTGTTTATTTGCTTCCATGCACGTGTAGGGTAATTCATAAATGCACATGTTTTTAACTTTTTCAGATGACAAAGGTTTTTTTTCAATAGTGTAGCAATTCTTAAAACTCAGTTTTTTTCTTAGCAAAGAAAAATTGTTATTTGAGAAGGTAAGGTACCTTGTAAGCAACAACCATAAAAATATGATTTAAGAAATTATAAAATATTGAAATGTGAAAAATTGGGGAAATCAAAATTACTAGCCTTCAAAGTTGCATTTATAGTGGTTTGACAAAAACCTTGAATTATGGGCAATATATATAGCATGACTAATAACGGTCAATTCGTACAAATATCTGTATTTGAAGGTAAGTATATGAAACATCAGGTAGAAGACTTGTATATAAGATAAGATAATGAACTGTTAATTTTAACAACGTTGTCGGGTAAAACTATTTAAAGTGTGATTAAAAGGATAGATTCAAAGATAACAAAATAGTTTTGTTGGACTTTTCAGCTACACCTTTACCTGTTCGAATTTGTAAATTTTCTATAATATTCTATATAATATGTCTAAAGAACTTTTGATATGATCGTACTTTAAAAAAATCAATTCAAATTCTAATTTAGTTCGATTTTGATCCAATTAAGATTCAGTATAGAAATTTTCTGAAATTTGACAGTGTTTTGATCTTGTGTGTCTGTATCGAATTTTGATGATTTTAAATAGATAGAATAGCTATACATTGTCAAAACCAATCAAAACATTTATGTGTACAAGGCTTACCCAGCAAACACACAACGTAAACATAACGTTATGGTATCGTTATATTTACGTTACGTTTACGTGTAACGTTAAAATAACAGTAGGAAAACGTTAAAAATAAACGTTATGAAGTAACCAATCTTGAACGTTATTTTTTAAAGTTCTTATAACGTTGGTTGAACATTATGATTATTACGTCACATTTGCAATGTTGTACTTACGTAAAGGTAACGTTATTCTATTAACGTTTGTATTTGAATGAATTTATAACGTAACATTTATACCATAGTACAACGTCTAAATAATGTTATTGAAAAACGTTAATTGATAACATTAATATAATGTTGAAAATAAACGTTATTTAGTAACCTATCTTTAACGTTATTTTTTTTATGTTCTTATAACGTTGGTTGAACATTATGATTATTACGTCACATTTGTAATGTTGAACTCACGTAAAGCTAACGTTATTCTATTAACGTTTGTATTTGAACAAATTTATAAGGTAACATTTATACCATAGTACAACGTCTAAATAATGTTATTGAAAACGTAAATTAATAACATTTATATAATGTTAAATTAACAAAATGATGTAACGTCTGATTACTAACCATTGTATAACTTTAAATCCCATGCTGGAATGTGACGTCATTTAACATTTTCAGAAAGACGCTAAGATGGCGTTCCATTACAAGTACTTGAAAATTGACAATTCTTTTTGTTTATGTCTTACCTATATCTGCATTTTGATTTACCAAAAGCAAAAAGAATCTAACTAATGGTAAGTACAACTAAATAATTTGCCAATCTTCTGTGGAGAATGATTCCACCTATATTAATATGTATTTGTTAAAAATGTCAATGCATGACTGCATGGTTTTATTTCTATGTCGTTGAACGACAAAAGCCATAGTTCTTTAAGAAAATTCTCGGTACAGTCGTGCAACTTTTAGAAGAACAAAATGTTTGCTAAGGTCTACAGTAATTCCCTCATAGTATTCCATGCTTTAAGATGATCACGTATTACGTTAGAATAACGTTAGTATAACGTCGAAGAAATGTATTTTTATGTTTTAATAACGTTCGTATAAAGTTAAAACATAACGTCTTATTTATAATGTTGAAATTACGTAAATGTAACGTTAAAATATTACGTTTTTTCTATACGAAATTATAACGTAATATTAATACGACAGTACAACGACTACATAACGTTTTTCAAATACGTAAATTTTCAATATTTATTTAACGTTAAATACACATATTAATTTACGTTAAATAACTAACCATTCTATAACATGATGTCATACGCTAGTATATATGACGTCATTTAAAAAGAAGAAAACATAGAGTGCCATTATCATAATTACAAGGAGTTTAAAATGAGCAATTCTTTGTTTACATTTAATTATTTATGCGCTTCGATCTTTACGCTAAAAGTAATTAGTTAGTGAAACATCGGTAAGTAAAACTTTCAAATTTTGTCAATTTTTTTCAATCATACGACATGAACAGAATAAACATTGAACAATTCATGGGATCATTTTAATTTATTTGTACTTTGTCAAGACTCTATTTAATCCTTGCCGAAACTCATCAACATTGCAAATTTTAAATACGCCTATGCTTGATGGTCAGTTTATTTTGGATTAGCACATATTATAATGTAGTGCGAGTACTCTCAAATCGTACTTTCTTGTTTATTTGACCTGTTGATACTAATTGTAATGCTTTTTTGTTATTTAATGTTATTCAGGGTTATATCTGGTCTATATACCAGCTTTGATAAGTGTTTGGTACTAATATAAATTTCCACTTCGTACTATGAACATCAAAATTACTTATTTTGTAAAAATATTTCCTTTCTCTATTGTAACTGTACACGTATACCTAACAACAAAATTATTTTCATTTACCTGTGGTTAAAGTTATTGCAAATGGCTGATATTTTTGTTCGAGCAAATTGTTTTTCTTAAATTGTTTAACATTTCATACCGATATAACATGATACTTTTATTATTCTTCCCTTAGTTTATTTATTTTGTATTTACATTGTATCATAGGTCAAATTTATTTGTTCAGTGTATGTTCAATGGTGTTAATATGTCCTTTGATTGAGTTAAGCTATTTCAGTTGATATTTTATAGTGTGTCTTTCTATGTTGTGATGTTACACTATTGTTTCAGAAAAGGGTGAAGGTTTGGTACCTTTAAAACGTTTAAACCCGCTGCATTTGTTTGCACCTGTCCTAAGTCAGGAATCTGATGTTCAGTAGTTGTCGTTTGTTGATGTGGTTCATAAGTGTTTCTCGTTTCTCGTTTTTTATATAGATTAGACCGTTGGTTTTCCCGTTTGAATGGTTTTACACTAGTAATTTTTGGGGCCCTTTATAGCTTACTGTTCGGTGTAAGCCAAGGCTCCGTGTTGAAGACCGTACTTTGACCTATAATGGTTTACTTTTATAAAATTTTGACTTGGATGGAGAGTTGTCTCATTGGCACTCATACCACATCTTCTTATATCTATTAATTTATATCGCTTATTCGGAGACTTAGGGGGAAAATCATTTGATTTTTTTAATGTTCAATATTTTCATATTCCACTGTTCTTCCTTTTAATATATCATAGTTCAGATTTCAAATGATTATAAGAAGGGTTTTTTTTTCTATTACAGTATCGCATTATTTTTCTAAAGAATATTCTTGGTTTTCATTTTTTTTAAAGTGTTTTCAAAGATGTCTTTACTAGTTCTTGAAAGATGAAGATGCACTAGTGTCGTTCCTATTTAAGTTTAAATATATTTTACATTTAAAAACCTTAGTTGCAAAATTTAATAGTATTAGTACACTTGTGTTAGTATCATAGTAAATAATACTAATACAATATGTTTTAAAAAATATTAATTTGTCATTACATATACATTGAGTTATGTCATGACTGAACATTGAGATATATTTTTTTAGCATTTCTGGAGCAGTAGCCGTACCTTTCTGGTTACTAGTTGTGTGTTGCATATGATATAAATTGTAACACTTCTTAGTGACTGGATAGGTTGAATAGAATCTTCCACGAAAGATACAAGCAAAGAACTTGTTATCGGATAATGTAACATAAAAAAAATAGCTAAGTATGCAAGGACAGTTCCAGGATGAAGGTACAGAAATTGTTACATTAGAAAGGAGTGTTTTATTAGAGTTGATAAAAGTTATTATTACTCAACAATGTAACTTAAAAGTTTTTCTCTATCAAATGCCATGTTATTAGTAAATGTTACAGTAACGTTAGTTTTGTGTAACTATAAGAAATGTTACTGTAATGTCAGCTTTATGTAAATATATAACATAATAAGAAATGTTACTCAAACGTTCGTTTAATATTAATATATGACGTGATAATGGATGTTACGCTAACGTTAGTTTGTTGTAAGTAAATAACGTAAACAAAACGTTACTTTAACGTTAGTTTTAAGTTTCTTTTAACGTTTCTTGGAACGTTGCTTTGACGTTGCTTGAGTCTACAAAATGACGTTAAAAATACGTTCGTAAGTACGTAATTATAACACAAAATTTTACGTTATTATCACGTTTTATTAACGTTATTTTGTTTGCTGGGTAGAAACAAATAGAAAGCGATGTTCTGTCAAGCATTTCTATCCTGTTCCTTACTAAGTCCAAATAATGATATATTATTATATTTCGAGACAATGTATTGCTGTTCTTTCAATTCGGCAACACTTACATATAAAATAGAACTTTATAAATTTCGTGCGTCCTAAGCGTTATATTGAGTTTGAACCTCAGTTTCTTAATCTATTTTTAATTTATCAAGGGGTATTTTAGAACATTTGTTATTAATCTTGTCAGTGCCGTAGCATCGACGATTGAGCTGATGGTACTATCGAAAACTAACAGTCCACCAGTAGTGGTATCGACCCATTTATAAATAAAATGTATGCGTTCGAAGAACTATCATGGATTTAACTTAATCAGGAAGATCCAACCTAAACATTTATGTGCCAGAAATAAATAAATACGTAGAAATGTTAGGAGCTATATGACCAACTGATCAAGATATGATTCGGTAATAACCATCAAATTTGAATTTGAGGTGGACGAAGTACAAATTTCCCCAACCTGGTTTCTTTTGTGACATCATAAAAAGAACTCTATGGATACACACAATCAACGTCACAAACAAGGCCTTGTATGGTGAGTGACTGTATATCACGTATTTTTATGTGGCTATTGCAATTTGGCTGAACACATTTTCAGTATAAATTGCAGTATCCAAAATATTGTAACAACAAGGATAATCACATAAGCAATTTTAAGATTCCTGTAACATTATAGAACTGTCTTGGATTAAACGACTGCAGCCAACATATCCGCTTGGCCTAAATAGCAATATAATGCGAACATGGAACATATCTAAAACTTCCTCTATTGATATCATCAATATTATTGATAAAAGACAGCGTAATACTAGGTCTTTTTGCAAACTTATCAATCGAAATCAACGAATTAAACATCGTATATCGATTTTATCAACTTATCTAGTATATTTAATGACTCTCTCATTCTAAACTTTATACCATCCTATTTTATAACATATATAGAACCCCCTATTATTTCGTATACATACAAAAAAATCAGTAGCAGTTTAAATTTAATCATACGTCAGTAACATCAGACGTCAGGATAAAAAATAATGCTCCTTCAACTTGAGACTGTGAATCAATGAATTAGATTTAATGCGATCCATATGATCATGTTATCACGGGTGACCTCAACATCGTTCAAGACCAAGAGGTTAAACACTTTTTGAAAAAAAGGACTAAAATATCGTTCTCCATCTGAAATAGATTGGAAAACAGTGTCCTGATGTCATTAAAGACGCTCTTTTATCCTAAACTACACAAAAACCGTATAAAAATCGTGTTATCTCGGCCTCTAGTAAAAAGTAAAATAACAAAAATACCAAAAATTCAAGGTAAATTCAAAACGGAAAGTCCTACACGAAGTGTTGTACAACTAATATTTTATTGCTTGTAACTAGTTTCTTAACTACTGTAAAAAACAAAACCTTAACTAATAAAAAAATATGAAAATAGTCATATTAACTATTTTTGGAGTGTAAATCTCTTTTTTATGCTTTAGATATATTACGTGCTTTTTTTGGTCCTTTGAATTCAGTAGACTATCAACCCCAGTTTTTGGTGGGGTTCGTGTTTTGTGTACTATTTGTTTGTCTGTTGTCGGCTTATGAGTTTGAATGTCCCTCTGGTATCTTTCGCCTCTCTTTTGCACATCTTAAATTTTAAGGCGATGTTGTTACCAAGTCCGTAAATTTAGATACGATCCGGGCCGGGTAAACTTATTGATCCTTTGAATAGACTTATTCTTAAAGGTAACCAATTCAACACTGTAATTCGATATTTGAATATCGTTTTTATCGGTATAGATATTGATTTTGTTATCAATAAATTAAAAACAAATTAAATATTATTGTTATACATATATGTATACTCATGGTACTATAATCTGTCGATACCTACATTTTGGCATTGCACAATGTCATGTTTTTCTTTGACTGTAAATGATGTCTTTTCACAAAATCCGTTGGATGTGTACTGATTGATATTTCAGTCTTTGAAACATGATTCGTTTAATTACCTCTTATTGGCTTTGAACTAGCTTTCAGTAACTACGAGTACGAAAATTTCAGGTATTTTATAAAATTACTAATTTTACAAATACAATGTAACGAAAACGTGTTTTTTTTTTTGACAGATCATACTTGGTACCAAAAACTATTTTTGGCGAAACAGTTGAATTTTACTCCATTATAAGTAATGATAGAACTTGAGGTAACTGTATAGAGATATATTTTTTTAATTTATGCAAGCTCAACCATCGATCCTTTTCTTCTACAGCTCTCTATTTTCTATTTTGTATACATGTTAGTATATTAAAAGTAGCTTTAATGATAAAATTGGAACTGTTTTGGTTTCATTTTAAAACATTATGGGCGACATTTACCTACAAATATAAGATTACTGACCCCTCTTTAAGTACAAAAATATTTTGTTTTTTATTTGGTTAATTATTTTCAATCAGATTTTCAAATTTCAGGCCTCGCAAAAGCTTGCATTACTATTTTAACATACATAAATTTTTCGTTCGTCCTACATAGACCCCTTAAGGTGCAGATTCTATTACCTGTCATGCAGAGGATGATTCATAACATGTCACAAAAATAATTTTTTGTTTGCCCTTTACCATAAGAACTTAGGTAGATAAGTTAAATTCTGTCTTAATTTTCCCTGTATAATCTGCGTTGCCATGGTAACAGTCAAAACAATAGTTGAAAAAGGTAGCTTTTGAAAATTGAAAATAAGGAATCAACAAAATCAATAAGGGTTTTTACACTGTTAATAAACAAAAAACCACACTATTCAAAAATGTTAAAATTTATAATTTATGTTTTAGTTTGTTTCCATACCAACCATTTAAAAATACGCCAAAAAACTAAAATAAAAAATTGCAAAAATTGCTAAATTTCATTTCTGTTTATCTCCCAAGACCAACAATACCATAATATGCCACTGATAAATTTTGAAAGACAACATATTATACATTTATGAAATAAAAGAAAGTCGTGTGTTTAAAAAAAAAAAAAAAAAAATTTAGTCAAAATCTGTCCATTTTCACAAAAATATAGATTGCCAAATAGATGAATAATCAAACATTTTGAACATAAAAAGCCAAAATCTTTCATTTATATGTGCATTTCTGACACAAATTTGTTAATTATAAATGAGAATATATGATTGATGGAGATATACTGGTACAGAATGAAAACTTATCACTCTGGGTATGGTGCACACCCCTTTTTTGGGAAAAAAATCTATTTTTCAAAATTATAAAATTTATCGAAAATTAAAAAAAGATGGTATTTGATTGTGAACATTTTGAGCATTTAAGCATAAAATTTCTTAAATGGTTGAGGTATGTACCCCCTTCTCCTGTTTTTAGATATTAGATTTCTCAGAAATATGAAAAAAGGGTTAATGGTTACGCATAACCCTTTGTCTTGCCTGAGACTGATGCTGTTATTGTAAAAGAGGAATGTTGAATTCCAAAAAAACAATTAAGTCTATATATGAAAATAAGAAGATGTGTTATAATTGCCAATGAGATAACTCTTCACCAGAGACCAAATAATATAGAAATTTTAAACAACGATAGATCACTGAACGGCCTTTAACAATGAGCATAACATGTTTATCATGCAGTAAAGAAAAACATAATCATCACATTTAAAACAAAATATTTGCTCAGGAGACTATCACTTTCAATAAACGTCTGTCCAAGCTTAGTAAAATTTCCAGAAGGTTGAAATAGTTATCTAAATTCTAAAATAAAAATAAAAAGCTACGAAGAAGCTTCAATAAAAGTTTCACGAAACTCAATGACAGTTTGAAACAGACTATTGATTTTTTTAATATTTAACCCTAGACTGTTTGATCTGTTTCTAAATGTTAACATAAAATAATAAGCCTATTTTCCAGTATAACATGTAAGATATGGGGAAAGTAAAAGAAAATTCTTTAGATCCTTTTTCTTTATAATGAAAAACTTCTATTTAAGTTTCATAGAATTCCATAAATATTTGACGAAGCTAGGCATGAAAAATAATACCTGTGTTTCTACTAATATGATGATGCTGAAAAAATAGTGTCATTATCTATGCAAAGAATTGTATTTTCAAAATGTTTTTGAATAAATTAGTGCTTGTTAATAAATTAATTTTATGGTTGGCACTAAAATCTATTGAAGGTAGGAAGAATTAGTGGAAAAGGGCATTATTAATCAGGCCATATCGATATCTTAGAAATATTTTAATCACAGACTTAACATAATTGTTGACAAGGATGACTGAATGTAGGATTGCTGCGTCTCTTAATTCACTCGTTTTGTGCAAATTGAAATAAAAAAAACCTTTTTTCTTTAGATGCGATTTCATGGTCTTGAAGATTAGCTTCTCTCCAAGTTTCATATCAATCCATATCAAAAAGGTTAATCCCAAACTGTCTTTAAATCTTAACTGTAAAAAACTACGTTCGGTCTATCAGAAATATACTGAAAATGAAAATTTTGTTTTTCAAAAGTTTGCATAAGAAACATAAGAACTCTTTATCATAAAAAAGCTTTTGCCAAAGTTTCTTAAAATTCTATGAAGGTTTAACAAAGAAATTGATGTGTAAAAAAACTTTCACCTCAGACTGTATTTTTGTAACTATTGTTAGATGTAAAAAAAAAAATAAATAAGTCCATTTATCAGTAAAATACGGAAAAAATGAAAATAAATATTTTCAAAATTTTGCTCTGGATAGTGTATCTTGGTCATGAACAAGCGTCTGTCCAAATTTCGTAACATTCCATTGAGGTTTGACAATGTTATTGATGTCTAAAAAACCTTAACCAAAGACTGAACCTAACGGTCGACGGCGCCAAAGCCACCAACGGAATCTAGGATAGCAGTGTCCTGCTTTCGAGACATAAATGTCGCAAGCTCGACAAAAACATAAATCCTCAAAGTAAAACAGTCATTCCCTAAACTTATCAATATTGCTTCAAATATTGCTGTTTAAAGTCTCATAGTTCTGGAATAACATCACAGTAAATTTTCAAAATCCAAAGCAAATCTACAGTCAACAATCCTAACAATTTTTCACAATTTGTAGTAATTTGATAAAAACATACTAGAGATAAAGCATAAATAAGACCTTTTATTTATCTGACAGTTAAAATCTGGAATGACAAATTTGGATAAATTTCGAATCAAATGATGCCTTACATTCACCAGAAAATTAATTAAAAGGAAGCTTTTATTCTATCATTCCCTTAAATCTGACAATTGAAGTCCAGAAGCTCTGGCACCACACAACCAAAAGTTTTAAAGGTCAAATGAGAGTTTTGTTCTATCAATCCTAATGTTGTGTTAAATCTTCATGAAATAACAAACATAAAAAATTGTTCCACTTAAACCTCATAGTGATTGTAAATTTGTTGATTCCTGTTTTTGTTTTGGGGGGAGTAAGTCATCTTTCATATCAAATGGTCCTCACCAATATATAAAGGCTGTGACAATCGAGACTCCTTTTGAGTTTGTCTTTAAAGGAAAGTTCGATAATCTTATAACTACTTTACATTTTATGGGCAGTGATATTTTCGCAAATAGTATCTTTATTTAAGTCAAAATATGACACACTATAATTAAAAGGAATAAAAATATTATTCAAACAAATATAGAAAAAGAAAATAGAATGCGTGTTTGCAAAGAACTTAAGATATAAAGTGTGCAGGATTCACCAACCAGCTTCGAAGTAAAGGTTGATTAGTTATAAGGCCATTATATTTACCAGTTTTACCGCTCTGGTCAATACTCCTCAAGTGATCAATACTAGTTGACGGAACATTTTTGTGCAGTTTTTAGTTACTATTAATTCTATTGAATAAAGCAATGATCGTCAGAGGGAAATCATTTTTTTTCCCTATAACATAAATCAAACATAACAAAAGAACGGAGTTCCATTGTCCCCTGCGTTGTACATATTTTATCTATCCAGGGGCAATAACTGAAATGAACCTCTTTTTGTTGTTGTTCTTTAAAACAATTTATAAATAAAAAGAGTGCGTGGGGGACAAAAAAGTTTTTTTTTATTGGATACTAAATATTTCAAACAGACCTTCAAGGGTATTACTTATTATATATTATTATAAAAAGTTGTACCCGTTATATAAGTTATCCGAGATATTGTTGATATTAACCTATAGTATAAGTTTTATACAAGAATTGTACCTGTGAGAGCGCTAACTATGCCATTTTTCATAAATTTAATATATCCAAGGGTCATACCTCTTTTAAAAAAAGTCGATCGGCCATCATTATATCACTTGTCCGAGATATTGCTGATATTAAACTATAGTATACGTTTCATAAAAATCTGGCAAGAATTGTACCCGTGAAAGCGCTAACGAGGCCATTTATCATAGAGTTAATATTTCCAAGGGACATGACTCTTTAAAAAAAGTCGATCGTCCATTATTATAGAACTTGTCCGAGATATTGCCGATATTAACCTATAGTATAAGTTTTATAAAAATCTGGCAGGAATTGTACCCGTGAGAGCGCTAACAAGACCAGACGGACAGACACACTAACGGACGGACGCCCGGTATTTCCATGTCACCCGCAACGCGTTATGTGGGGTACAAAAATAAATGATATTTGCATGTTATATCAACTATTCTAAAATGAAATGCCTTTTCTTGTAATAATATGTATAAACTAAGCGCAGAGTCAGATTATGTACACATAATGGCTGTTACTATTTACCTCCCATGTAAATCGACATGTATCGAAACCTTCATTCAAACACTTATTTGTCACTACGTCGATTTCGTTGTGTTCAAATTGAAATTGAAGAAGAAACTACAGAACCGTTATTTCTATTCTAATATATAACAAATCTAACTAATGCAAAAGAGCTTGAAAAAATGTGTAAATAAAATAATTAATAAAATTTCGCGAAATTCCATGAATGGTCTTTGTACATGGTGGTCCTAAGGTTTTAAGAGTATAAACATTTTGCAATAGTACATAATAGTTAGCACCAGCAAATTGTCTTCAAGGACCACAAGGGAAAAATATTTTGAGAATCTGCGATGTCTCTGCCTTAAACAAAAATAATTCAGTTTGGTTATTTAAAAAAAAAATTGGTAGACAAGATATCCTTTTCCATCATATACCAGACAAACATTGACAAATTCTTGTACAGTCTAAACTTATTCTTGAAAATTAAATGGTCGGAGCTTCAAGTCAGATTTGTTTAGAAAAATGAAGTTAGACAAGCATAAAGAAAAAATGTCACGATCACAGCGATTTCTTCCAACCAATTTTCTTTGATCTTATACTTATTGTATAATTACATCATTGCCAAGACAGAGTGCACTATTACAGTCGTGTCTACCGAATCGGAACTGACGTATCTTATTTTCTGTAATAAATCATCGTAAATTTCATTTGTCATCCAAATTTTTTTTTAAATATGCTATATTCGACAGCAAATTGAATTTTCTATTTTATTGCTTCTTCTATAGAATATATCCAGATTCATTTTTTTTTACTCTTCAACAAAGGACATTCCAGAGATGTACAGAAGAGACTAATGAAACACGCCCCTGGTTTGGTCCATTTCTCAGATACTGTAAGCAATGGGGCCATTCTATTTTGTGTATGGAACAATTGAAAGGTGTACATGTCTTTCTTGCAGGTTTCATCTGACCTTGATCTTACTTTCATGGTTCATGGTTCATTGGCCAATGATCAGTTTTCGTAATTATGTCAGTTTATCGATATTATAAGCGATAGTACTACTATATTTGTTCTATGGCATGAATACAAGGTGAACATGTTTGACTGGCATGGTTCATCTGACCGTGACCCTATTTTCATAGAATAATGATAATGTTAAGTTAATATGATACTTGTACTAAAATCTTTATATAACAGAGTTTCAACAGTAAATCAATGATGAATAAAACAAAGAAGACATTTCAGGGTGTGCATGCTTGTTTAGCAGATCTTAGTCTAGGGTTAAAGTGTTTAAAGCATCAATAATCTGTTTCAAACCAACAATGAGTTTCATTAAACTGTTACTGTAACTTCTTCATAGCCATTTTGAACGTAATAGTATCCTGAGAAATTTTTTTTTTAATTTGTTCATTATGTTTTGTTTTACTGATAAACATGTTATGCTCATTGCTGAAGGATATACGGTGACCTGTGGTTGTTAATTTCTATGTCAATTTGTTCTCTGGTGGAGAGTTGTTTCATTGGCGATTATAACACATCTTCTTATTTTTATATATAGACTTAAATATTTTTTGGAAATGAAACTGTTCAACATTATTCTTTTTCACTGACAGCATCAGTCCCAGTCAAGACAATGGGTTATGCGTAACCATTAATATTTTTTTTCATATTTCTGAGAAATCTTATATCTCAGATAAAGGTTAGGGGGTACATTTACTGCCCTCAACCATAGAAGCAATTTTATGCTTGAATGCTCAAAATAATCACAAGAAAGCACAATTAAATACCACATATTTTTTTCAAAAAATTTTAAAATTTTGAAAAAAATGATTTTTTTTCCAAAAAAAGGGGGGAGTACCATACCCAGAGTGATTAGTTTTCATTTTGTACAAATATATCTTCATAAATCATATAATCGCGTTTAAAATTAACAAATGAGTGTCAGAATTGCGCATATAAATGGAAGATTTTTAAATGGTTGCTATGGAAACAAACTATTAAGTAAATTCAAAATTTTAACATTTTTGGATAGTTTGGGGGTTTGTGTGTCAACAATGTAAAATGCTTATTGTTTGTATTGATTAACTTTATTTCAATGGTACTTTAAAAGCCCTTATTTTTCAAATTCCAAAGGCTACTTTTGCACGTATTTAGGCAAAATGTTGTTAGGATGGTTTCCATGGCAACCAAGATTCAAAAGAAAAAAATAAATGTATGAAACTTATTTTCATACCATACCTTCTTCACAAACAAAATACAAAGATATTTGAAGAGGGGTCATGAATCGTCTATCAACAGGAACCTGCATGATTCTTACAAAGACAGGTACTTAATTGCTATGCCATTTCAGTACTGAATAGAGCTATAACATTCCAGTCTCCGTCAACAAATGTGATGTAATTTAGATCCTCTGTCCATAAAAATATCAAACAAATTATGGAAGATAGGGTATACTCTAATTCTTTAAGGCTACTTAATTTCTTTGGCAATCAAATAGATAATAAAATATTTCTAATTTGTATATTTTCTTTAAGTCTTATGTTTTTCTTATAGAATTCTCTTTAATACAAGAACTGCGCAATTACGATATCAGTCCTTTATTTTGAGTAAGACAGTTAACTTGCAATTTTCTATGCGTTTTTCAAAATTTTTTTATAAGTTTCGGGTAAATGTTTATTTCGAACAAACATAATCTAAAGAGACTATTAATATGTAAATAAATGAATAAAACATGTTATTTTATGACAAGTCATGAGGTCTAAAATATTGTCAGATTATTTCTGTTGAATATATTGCATATCTAAATTACATTCATTCTAATTATTTTACAATTACGATAATTTGAGGAGAATGACAATGATTTAAATATTTTTGATTTCGATAATAACATTCATTAGTATTTCATATTATTATAAAACGCTAAACCTTATTTTCAAATTTAATTTCGTTTTATAAAAGATATATCAAAATTTATATGGTGAGTAATATTGACTGGTTCGATTCATGTATGGTCCAAACAGGAACTGTGAAAGGGGTATAGTATAATATGAACTGGAGGTTAGTGTTCAGTGTTCAGTGTTATGGTGTATACTGCATAGTGTACAAATTCTAGATGAACATTTTGATAATAAATGTCCTTTAGATGAAGCCTGAGATCACATGTTTTGAATATCTAAACCATTTAACAAACATCGAAGAGCTAATATTATCGAAAAAAAAAAAAAAAAAAAAACGGGAAGTAAAGCTTAACCCGGACAACTCCATAGGAGGATAATTTCTTAATTTTAAATTATTTTTCTTAGTTTATTATCTCATATTTAAAAAAATAATATGCGTTTTTTTGCCAGCACCGAGTTTTGTCCTTTTGGTTGATGATAATCTCTTGTACAAAAATACTCCACCAGTATAGTTTTGACCTAGTAATTGTTTTAACATTAAACGATTCAAATGTAAATGTGCCTGATGCGCTTTTCGACAGTTAATACTCGACCAACAACCATATACGAAAATCGTTATCATCCGAAAACATCGTTAACAACAAAAGGCGGAAGATACAATCTTTATAAGTCTAAGATTAACCAACAAACCATTTGACAAAAATGTAAAACTTTCAAAGAGATGGTTCCAATTTACCACTAGGACCCCTTGATACAATAGCTTCCCAGTGAGGAGCTATAATCTTTCAAGGAAATAATGATATGAAACGACAGTTCTGGAATATCTGGGATATCAAATTATTTTCCATATACAGGCGTAGTGGAATTATGCTACAAAGAAACATAGAGTTTACCACTGGAAAGCTCAAATCTTCTCTTTCTTTATTTTTGTTTTCGTTAATTAGCAAAATTTTCGGCTATTGGCAAATCATCGATTGTTTCTCATGTTCCGTTAAATTTAAGGCCAGTTGAAAATGTCAGTAGTCTAGTATATTGGTGGAAAATTTCTTCCGATTTACTTAAAACTGACCAAGATGCCATAATAGGAAATATTTATATCCCTCCGGAAAATTCTGTATATAAGGTTCCTGATGCTTTAAACGAATTAGAACAAGAAGTTTTGAAATTTTCTGTAGAGTACAAGTATATAATAGTAGAACTAGTCGAGATGTAGAATATATTGAAATTGTTCATAGTCAACATGATATTGTCGATACTGATAATGTAGATATTTTAAACAATTTAGAATTATATGATATGTCTAAAGTTAGATGTAGTATGGACACAAGTAAAAACTCTTATGGTAACATGTTGTTAGAAATGTGTAAAAACAATAATCTAATTATCCTTAATGGTAGAGTTAATGGTGACAAGGAAGGCAAATTTACTTGCCGTCAGTCCAGTGTTGTTGATTATTTTATTTGTACATATGATTTTCTATGTTTCGTTGTAAATATGTATGTTAAAGACTTTCCAAGCTGTACTCAGATGTTCACTCTCCATTAATATTATCATTAAATTTTAAAGATGGTATTGAGGAGGATAGGCACATTGCTGAGAACAGCGTGGAAAATGCAAGCGAAGTAAAAAAGGTACAAAAATGGGATGTTGAGAAAAAGAATGAATTCTTAGAATGTACTGATAAGGACAAAATTTCAGATTTGGTAGCCCAACTAGAATCAGTTGACAGCAACCTTTTATCTCAAGGCAAAATAAACGAAGTAGTGGGAAAAATTAACAGCATATTTTTGAATGCTGCAGATAATGTTCTAGGTACATATAATGCTAGCCAAGGGAGTCGTACAGGAAAAAAATCGGGCAAAAAGGGGAACAAACCATGGTTTGATAAGCAATGTTGGAATAAGAGAAGGATTTACAGGGGAGCAAAGAGAAATTATTATAGTAATAGATCTGAAGCAAAAAGGGAAGAAATGAAAAAGACCGAACGGGAATATAAACGCCAGATGGATAAATCCATGAGGGAATATAGGAAAACATTTCAAAAACATATGAAAAACCTGAGGACAAAAAATCCGAAGGAATATTGGAAAATTTTAAATCGGGGAGGGAAAAGAAATAAACCTAACATAGCACTAGATGTACTGTTTGATTTTTTCAAAAATTTGAATAACGCCGATAATACTAATGACGTCACAACTGATCCAAATGACATTCAAGGTGTGAATGAAGTTTTGAATTCAGAAATAACAGAAGAAGAGATTAGCAGGTGTATTCGAGAATTGAAAAACGGAAAGGCCAGTGGCGATGATTTAATAATCAATGAATTTATAAAATGCACATCACACATTTTTATGCCCGTTTATGTTAAACTTTTTAATATGATTTTTGATTCTGGTACATTGCCTGAAATATGGCTTATGGGAAATATTATACCTTTTTATAAAAACAAGGGTGATCAAAGTGATCCCCAGAATTATAGACCAATTACTATACTCAGCTGCCTGGGAAAACTTTTCACATCTGTCTTAAATTCTAGACTGAGTTCTTTCTTAGAGGATTATTTATTATTAAATGAAAACCAGGCTGGCTCCAGAAAAGGTTATTCCACAGTAGACAATATATTTGTTATACATATATTATTTGAGTTGCTAAAGAGGAAAAAGAAGAAACTATATTGTGCATTCGTGGACTTTGCGAAAGCTTTTGACACTGTTTGGCGGTCTGGTCTCTGGTCAAAACTTTTAAAACATTTGATTAACGGAAAGATGTATAACGTTATTGTCAAAATGTACAATAATATCAAATCACGTATTCACTTTGGATCAGATTTTTCTGATTTTTTCCCTTGTTCCATTGGAGTTAGGCAGGGAGAGAACCTCTCTCCTTTGCTTTTTTCCATTTATCTTCATGATCTGGAATTGTTTTTACAGAATAATAATATAGAAGGTTTGTGCACTATCTCTGATGAGTTAGAAACAGAGTTAAATGTTTATTTAAAAGTTTTTGTCATTTTATACGTTGATGATACGGTCTTAATGGCAGAATCTCAGATAGATTTACAAAGACAACTGGACTTCTTATATGAATATTGTGAGTTATGGAAACTTAGAGTAAATGTGCAAAAAAGTAAGATTGTAATTTTTTCACAAGGTAGACTTCCGCAGAATATTGTTTTTATGTATGATAATATAATGCTAGATATTGTTAGTGAATTTACTTATCTTGGTGTATTACTGTCTAGGTCAGGAAATTTTTCAAGAGCTAAAAAAAAGCAATGTGAAAAAGCAACACATGCTATGTACGATATTATTCGAAAAGGAAGAGTACACAATCTGTCAATTGAATGCCAACTTGATCTATTTGATAAAATTGTGAAACCAATACTTCTGTATGGGTGTGAAGTTTGGGGTTTTGGAAATAATTCAATAATCGAAAGGGTCCATATTAAGTTTTGTAAAATATTACTTGGAGTAAAAAAGTCTACTCCTGATATTATGATATATGGTGAATTGGGAAGATATCCATTAGATATTTCAATCAAGTTACGAATGATAAATTATTGGTTCAAGTTGGTAACTGGAAAACCTGACAAATTGCCTTTTATTTTGTATAACTTAGCCACTGTCAATTATGGTACAAATATTTTATGGTTAAAACAAGTCAAATCAATTTTAGACACGTGTTGCTTGTCATATGTATGGGACAATATCTTTTGTTAACAAAACATGGCTACATGTAACCATTAAACACAACTTAATAGATCAGTTCAAACAAAATTGGCTAGCAAGCCTACAGGAATCACCAAAAGCATTAAATTATCGTTTATTTAAAGATTCTTTGAGTTTGAGAATTATATAAGTATTTTGGATGACAGGCAGATATCTTTATTTCTTAAATTTCGAACTCAGAACATGAAATTTCCAATAGAAACTGGAAGATGGCAAAACATAGAAAGAGAAACAGAAAGTGTGTATTGTGTAATTTAGATGCCATTGGTGATGAATACCATTACATTTTTAATTGTTCAGCTTTTGATAACTGTAGAAAACAATGTATTGCATTTCATTATAGAAATAGACCCAACACGTTGAAGTTTTATGACTTAATGAATTCCAAAAAATGTACAGAACTGAATGAGCTATGTAAACTTATCAAGGAGATCAATAACAAATTGAACTTTTCTGGGTGAACAATTGTGAATGCCTCTATCTACTTTGTACATTATTTATTTATGTAATTGTATTGAAATATGTATAATTATCTCTATACCTTTGTAATTTGGTTTGTGAGAATAAAAAAATATATATTCACAACTTTTTACATTCAGGACGATTTACAGCTTGACATCTGTCTATTTTGGAAGGTTAAATGTTGCCCTCTAGATGTTTTTGGTTATTTTTGTCGTCAGGTCTCAGTCTCATTGACGTATACCTCACATTACTTTTACATCAAATGTTCTCTTGGTACCGATTGTGTGTTAAAATATTAATATATCAAACAGTGTGGTTCTTCATATAGTTTTGGTCTTCTCTTATATTTGTATAATTCAATTGCGAGCCATTTTTAGTTTAACGTAAACCGCACATCTCCTTATATTTTAGAGGCCATGTTGGTCGCGTGGTCTTAGAAATTTATCTACTGTACCACCATCCTGTCAATACGGAGGTTGTAAGTCCGAACTCAGAACGTGGGTATAGTTTCGGCAGTAGAGCTGTTATTGAATTTTACCAAATTTCAAAAAAAAAAAAAAAAGTAATCTATTGTTAAAATTGATATATGAAATTTCCAATAATCAAATACAAGTTTTGGACGTAACAATATTTAAAGGCGATAGATTTAAAACAGAAAAATATTAGATATCAAATGATATCGCAAACCTATGGATAACTACCGATATTAAGATAAATCATCGGCTCATCTCGCCTCTGTATCCAAAGGGTTTATAAATGATGAAATTAAACGGTTCATTCGATCGTGTAATAACAAAGATGACCTAGACACATATACAAAATTATTCAAACACAAGCTTATACTTGGGGATACAAGGAAATTAAATTAATCCACTAGTAAATAAATCACTACAAAAAGATGGCAAAATACATTATGTTATAAAACGAAAAAAAAAAACAAAAAAAAAAAAAAACAAACAAACAGAAAAGTCCACCACTAGTCCTAGTAACGAAATTTAATCCTTTATTTAAGCAGTTGTAAAGACAATTAAGAAAACACTGGTATTGGGTTGAAGATGACACATTCACTAATTGCTTATCGTAAACACAAGAATATGAAGGAGTATTTGACCACCCGCAACATAATAAAGTAGTTAGATAAGAATGGACACTAAACTATCAGTGTATTGCAGATTCACCAAGTGTAGTGCCCCAAAATGATACTGCATTTGATACGTTACACGATGAAAACATATCGATTGTAATTAAAAAGGAATTATAATCGAATATTATAGTAAGTAAAAATAAATTAGGCTATGGAAGCTGATGAAGATGTATGGCCTTGGTCGAATATGAATCATCAAATTATAGAAATTCCTTGTAGACTATTTGATTACCACAGATCTTTACTTTGGGGAAATCCTTTCAAATATATAGATGTGTAAAATTTTATAATTCTTCACAGGACAATCTACCGAACAAAGGTCAATATATATAAACAATTCTAAATTGAAAACAACGTTCAAACCTATGATTGCGTTGGATAAAAACCGCAATTTTGTACGTGTATATATATATATATATATAGTGTCTAAAAATAGCAACAATCAACATTTATGAATTTCAATCTATCTAGGCGTGGATCAGTTTGTAAAATAAACTGATGCAGTTACTAAATTGAATTATTTATATATATATTATATATATCGAACTGTTAAAAGTCTTGAGTATAGACAAATATATTTAAATAAATAAAAAGTCCAATATTGCCGTATAATGCATATATTATTTAATATTCACAAGTACTTTCATGTTTTACAACAATCTTCAGGTGAAAGGCGAATAATTGTAACTATGAGACGGTAGTTAAGTACGTAACGTCATAAAACAATTACAAAAGGGAGATAAACGTTTTAAAGTAAAATATGTGAAAACCTAATGCGCATTTAGTTTTGGCTTGAATTTGGTTATAAAGTATTGTTCCTTTATGGATCTTCTAATGTCACATTCTACATTAATTTTATAGAACGGGAAAATTTTAAAAAGCCCTCTACCGCAACGATCTAAATGTTCGCTAAGAGGGATTTTCCTATATTGCGGCTGTCGGTTGTGTTTTCGATGAATGCGTGTTCTTTCCACTAAACTATTACCGGTTTGTCCGATGTAAATTTCTTTGCAGCTGCAGCATTCAATGCAGTAAATCAAATTTTCACTTTTACACGTCATGTTGGTATTGGCATATATTGTTTGTCCGGATTTTGTCTTAAGTTCGCTTCCGATATATATGTATGCACATGTACCACAACGAGAATCTGTGCATTTCGACACCTTGAATTGCTTTTCCCTTTGGTTGGGTCGAACTTGGCACGGGTCAATAGACGTTTTAAGTTTTTATGTTGCCGTTTGCCTTGTACCAACGTTTCTTGGTTTATAAGGGTACTTCATTTTGAATCTTGTCCAAGAATTGCTAAATTTCTCCTCGCTACAGAAAATATATTCTGGTTACGAGGATTGTGTGTGACAACAAACGGTATCTTATCATTTTCGGTAGATCTTTGACTTGTTGCCCGTAGTTGTTCAATCGGGATTTGTTTAGCTTATAATTTCAGTACCTCTTTTGATTAGGCTTAAAGAATATTTTTGTGCAACAAGAAATACTTCGAGTTCTTGCAATCGTTCATCCTTTATATATATATATGTCTAAATATTTGCACAACGGTACTAATATAAGATGGTATTATACGAAGATGTTGTTATTAAATCGTGTTGACAAATATTTCGGCTTAACAAATAGCCTTCGTCAGTGTCAATAGTTTTAACAATACTGATTGTATGTATAAAAATAGCTCAGTAATACAGGTAAGTTTTGGTCTATTGATTTAATCCAAAATCCTGAACATCATCATATAAAACAAAGCTCGATACTCAAATATACGTGACTGTGTATATTTACATCCCAAAATGAGTGAAAAATAAAACTTAGTATTTCTTATTGATGCCGTTTGGATGATGTACATTTAGTTCCTTTATCCAAAAGCTTTCCCGAACCTGTCGCTGGGCATCACTCCAGTGAATGTTCTGTTCAATCACTAGGATTTTCATGCGGTTAAAGTCATCAAGTTTGTGATCCGACTGTCTGAAATACTGAGAAACTAAGAAGTGTGGCTTCTTAGAGATATCACTCCTATGGCCATTGAGGCGTTTGTGGAAAGGCTGTTTTGACAATCAGTATTGTTAAAACTATTGACACTGACGAAGGCTATTTGTTAAGCCGAAATATTTGTCAACACGATTTAATAACAACATCTTCGTATAATACCATCTTATATTAGTACCGTTGTGCAAATATTTAGACTTATATAATTTTTTCCTTATCTGCACAGTATCGTCTATTCTAGACGTCCGGTACATAGTAAATTTGCTGCTTGGTCATTTTTATAGACTATATATATACTTAAAGCGAAACATGCTACACATATGGATCGCCAAATCGCACATTAACAAAACAATAAAGAATAAACCTGTAATTAGAGGCAAACATATAAATGCATATAACTAATACACAGCGAGACTTGGAAAGTAGAAACTATATACGGAGAAGAAATAAAATTACCCATAAGCCATGGTATGTGTAAGTTTTGCTGGGATTGGTTCATGGACACCACTATTTATAAAATGTACATAATGCCTGTTGGTGATCTGTTTTCTCTTGTAAACTAGAAAAGACTAAAAAGTGCACCGCATATATTTTCTGATGAATATGCTTATTAGCACATTTCGCATATAATTTTACTGTACCAATTCACTTCACCTTCACCAGTTGTATTACAAAAAGTTGAATATGCAAAATAACAAAATCAAGAATAGAATAGTTTAATATCAATGAGCAAACTATATCTCATGGTATTGGTACACGTCCTTTTGAATTGTCTGTTTAGAAACTAAGAGTTGCAAGAAAATAATATCACTTCACACTGTTGAATCACATCCTAAGAGCGATTTTCCATAATTTATGTTACTGCGTTCATTTATCTCACACAGCTTACAAACGTAAAGATTATGCTCATCTTTGAAGGCGGTGGCCTGTAGTTATCCATATCGGTGTTCAGTTTTTTCTATAGTAGATAATTGCCTCATTTGCATATACATCTTGGTCCGTGTATATTTGCGTCCATTCGTTTTTCGTTTTGAAATATCAAAAACAAAAAACGAAAACGAAAGTGTTTTCATTTTCGTTTTGATTTCTCAAAACCAAAATGATAAGCAAAAGTGTTTTCGTTTTCGTTTTGATTTCTCAAAACCAAAACGAAAACGAAAGTGTTTTCATTTTCGTTTTGATTTTCAAAACCAAAATGAAAATAAAAGTGTTTTCGTTTTCGTTTTTGATTTCACTAAACAAGAAAAGCATCTACATTTGGTTTCAATTTCTGTATTTTGCTCTAAAATTCTCGTTTTACGTTGTACAATGTTTTCCTTTCCTTTTATATAGCCATTGATACTCCGGTGTATTTACTACTTAATGTAGACAGAATAGACCGCCTGACTTATGATTCGAACTAAGGTGATTAATGAATCAAAGACTTTTAAATTTCCTTGTTTTTATCTATAATAAAATATCAAATCATTATATTTAAATATCAAATGAATCACAAACTTGAATAATACAATGAAATATTATATGAAGATGGTAAAAATAAAACGATTGATTACAACATCAAATTAACAAGGGAGGTTACTACTTATCTGATAAGAAAACTGGCCCTGTCGTTAAAGTATCCACAGCGGTTATCAGATCAATAGTATTTAAATCGGAGATAATGACGACGAATGGAAAAGACTTTATCAATCTGAACAAAAAGGATGCATGATCTTTACTCTTAAGTTGTGAAAGGTTAGTAATCTAAGATGATTAAAACTGATGACCTTGGTCCATCTGTCAGTATTAGTACTATTACACGATCATTCACGACGATAATCTGTTTTTTTTTTTTTTATTAAGATCGTTTGATTGAAAAACAAATACCGAAAGTTCACAATTCAAAATGGGATTAGCATTCAATCATTTTGCCATTCGGGCTTATTCGTGATGACTTTTACTCCTTTGAGAAGGCTATATGGTGACCTATACTAGAGAATAATGGGCAAAAATATAAAGAATAGAGAAAATGGACCAAAAATTAAACAAAAGAGAATAATGCGGTGTTAGAATATAAAGAATAGAGAATAATTAGCAAAAAGTATAATGATTAGAGAAAAATGGCCTAAAACATTAAAGAAACCCCAATCCAGACTATAATAGTTGCCTATACCAACGTTTTCTGTCTCCAGTAGATTGTTATTGGTAACCATACGTTTTCTCTTTATTCTTATGACTATCAATTAAGACGTGAGCTTCAATAATTTGCTAGCATATGGTTATTTAACTTCTTTTGCTCCTGGTGACAAAATGGAAAAATTTTATTAATTGATTGCGTCCAAAGCACTTTTCTGGTTTAATCTTTATCAGGAGGGTTAGGAGGGGGACGAACAACAGTACATGTCACCTGTTGGTACTGCAGCGTCACTCTTCTTTCATGTTCTTGTGCCTGTTTTTTTTTATTTACACCAGGTTAGACTTTTGATTTTCAAAACCTGTCTATCCCCCACTACTCCCCCGTGCAAAATAATATAATTTTATTAATGGTGGCCCTTTATGATTAACAATAATTGAAGAAAAAACAAAAAATATGCATACAGCTACCGACGACAACAATAGAATTAAAGGCTCCTGACTTCAAACAGGCCAATATATTCGAGTTCATGATATTCCCCAACTCATACCTGGGTGGTGTAAAAATCAGTTCATAAGAACAGAGTTGTCTTTCACATGAAACCACGTCAAACATTGGTTAATAGTTACTTCGGTATAAATGATCGAGAAATTAAGAAGGTAAAAACAAAACAAATATTTAAATTAAGACAGTATTCATGCAATAACTACAACTTGGATACATTCACTTTGTTCAGTTAAGAGTTTAATTTTGACAAATAGATTTCCGATAATTGTTTTCTAAACGTTTTTTGGAACCCAATGACATTGCATACTGTTGCAAACTGTAACGTGAAGATGTGCATGAAATTGCGGAGGTTATGGGAATTTCAGTCTGGTCAAACCAAAGTTTTTAAAATTATTTTTGCTGCTTCTCTACAAGCACGCGGCATTAATAAGTAAAATCAGAGACTTATCGGCTCGGAGTCAAAATATTGAATCCGCGTAGGATAACATGTCTTCCTGCGAACTATAACATCGCGAAGTAGGACGTCACGCTCAGTGTGTCGGTATAATCCAAAGCAGGGTTAATAATTCATATTACAATAACATGTTCTCGTCCTGAGTATGTATTTAATTTGCCACTGGACATTAAAAAGCCATAGTTCATTACCATCTCGTGCTCAACCTTGCATAAAAGAGTGATTTTGCGGTCGTACAATGGTATGACGTTTGTCGTCGTCTTCCGAAGACATTTGGTTTCCAAACAATACAAAAACTGGAGTATACATGTAAGTGTATGGATCTTTATGAAATTGTACCACAAAGTTTCATACTACATAAGGAAGGTTGGAATGGATTTGAGGGTTATTGTCCCAACTTTGTAGGAATTAAGGGGAAAAAACATTTTTCTTGTTTCAGGACAAAATAACTTAATTATAATGGATCTCAATGAATTTGTACCACAAGGTTCCATACTTCATAAGGAATGTTGAGACTGATTTTTGGGGTTATGGTCCAAAACGTTCAAGAACTACGGACTAAAACATCGGTAAAAAAAAACTATAGGATTTTCTGGTTTCCGGACAATAACTTCAGTATAAGTCTAAAATGAATCGTTTTAGGAAAAAGGGCTTAAAACAATATTTTTCTTATACTTTGCATACGTTGCGCATATCTTGACCAATTCAATGGGGTTTAATTCATAGTCTTGAATTCTTGGGGTTTTTTTTATATGCAGAATCTAACCGTGTATTTATAGATTCTTATTTTGGGGTCCGTTTTCAATTTGGTCCACATGAAGGTCCAAAGGGTCCAAAATAAAACTTCGCTTGATTTTAACAAATAAAATAGACTATTATGGTTCTTTGCTTTGGTGAATCTAACCGTGTATTTAGATTTTTGATTTTGGGCCCGGTTTTCAAATTGGTCCACATTAAGGTCCAAAGCGTTCATAATCAGTTTTAGTTTGATTTTAACAAAAAATGAAATCAAGGGGTCTTTTGATTACTTAATCTACGCATGTATTTGTATGTTGGATATTGGATCATGATAGCTAAATATCCAATTTCATTTTTTACAGCGGATGACCGTGAGGGCATTCCGGTGTTATGTTGCCACAGACATTTCTACCCACATGACTTGCGTTTTTGACTGATAACCGAACGTATTTCGTATAATTACGCGGATATCATCGAGTGCAAAATAACACTCCTTATCGCTTGTTATATACTAATTTCATCAATAAATATTCATTAAAATAATTTTAAGAACATAGATAAATGAAAATGTTTTGTCTTGAGAAATATATTTATCATATACTTGTAGAAAATAATGGTTTAATTGTACCCTTGATAAAACTTATTTGTGCATATATTTATTCATCAAATTTGAAGAATTGGCCTTTTCAGAATCTAAAGGACTATGGGTAATTTAATTGTTCGTACACCAAAAGAAAATAATGTTACGTTATTGGTTCAATTTCCTTTGTTTCGGACGTTTTAAACCAATCATAACGTTTTGGTGTACGCTTTTGAAAATATTACCCAGAATGCATTAGATTCTGAAATGGCGAATTGTCTTAGCCGTGTGATATGACTTTCGTTATCAACTGTTTCCGGTATATATCAACTGCTTCCGGTATATATGAACTGCTTCCGGTTATTATCGTATGCCTTTCTTTAACGTTATCGCAAAGCATTTCGACGTCATTCTGTAAATTCCGGAAAATAAAACCTCAGTGGTACATTTGAGTGAAAACATAACTAAGTAGAATAAAGAACGAATATTTAGAAACAGGAAAGTTTTATATTAAAAAATGAAAACAAATAATACAATAAATGAATTTTATAAAGTTTTAAAAGGTTTTCTTGTCTGTATGGCTTCTGCTGAAGTATATGATAAAAAGAACATAACATGTCATTTTTCATATCAGACCCCTTATCAGCCTATGGTCAAAATCATCCCTCAAGCCTGTCGGCTCTCGGACTGATATCATGACCTATTGCTGATAAGGGTCTGATGAAAAATGCCATGTTATAATCTATATATCAATATCAAATCAATACCAAAATTTATGTTAACGTATTCGGAACAATATCTAAAGAACGTTTTGCAACAAACGTGGGAAAATATGAATGCCTACTCAAATCCCAATCTATTAGAAAACTAGTTATTACAGAAGAGTGTCCACCATGCACTTGCACTGCACTATCATTAGAATAGTAGAATAGAATGATAAACAAATTAATGAAAATTATATATAACTGTTTTACAAATATTGATATAATATATAACACCAAACCAGAGTATACAGATAACAAATGATTATATCACTACAATATAACAGTTATTATGGTGAGCTTGAATTTCCTGTTATTTATTCATCATCCACACTAACTTGTCTCAGAAAAATATATATATCTATGTACCTTAACCTTACTTTCAGGTAAAAAGATGTGATTTTTTTTTTCTGAGACAAGTGCTTGTGACCATCCACCAGAACTTGCGGTCATCCGATGTTCAGTACTTCAGTACTTTGATATAAGTTCTTAGACCACATTCATTCTGTGTCAGAAACCTATGATATGTCAAATATTTAATCACTATCAAAATTCAGAGTTGTATTGCACAATTGATAGAAAGTGTAAGTAGATTCACAGTTAAAAATAGATACCAATAGATATAGCATTAAATTTTAATTTTATAGAAGAAATTATGTATAAATATAGTTTGAAATTTTCTAATCAATAATAGATCGTTTTAAAAAATAATTAAAGGTAAGTTTTATGGATTTTTTTAAAAGATATTGTATTAATGATGAGTTTTTAAGAACTTGGTGGTAGGTTTGTTTTTATTCTATATAAATTAATTTTCAGAATGCTATATCTATATATATACAACTCTAAATTGAAAACAACGTTCAAACCTATGATTGCGTTGGATAAAAACCGCAATTTTTATACGTGTGCATGTAAAACAAATTTCTTGGAAGAAGGGTCTAAATACAGCACAAACAACATTTTCCAAAAGACCAAAAAGTGAAAAGTATATTTTAACAAAACGCATTTGACTAACAGGTCGAACAACTGTAGTACAGTGTTTGTCGTTGGTTCTCGTCTGTCATATTTGTTTTTCTTTAATTGTTTTGTTTAAACTTAGGCCGTTAGTTTTCTCAACCGAATTGTTTCGTATTTTTCATGTTGGGACCTTTTATAGCCTACTATTTGGTATAGTGTTTTTTCTCATTGTTGAAGGCCTTACTGTTACCTTTAATTGCTTACATCAACTTTATTTGAACCTTGGTGGATAGTTGTCTCAGTGGCAGTTATACCTCATCTCCTTATTTTATAAAAGTCCAATTTTTAAATTTTTCAGGTATTTGACCACATTTATTCTGTGTCAAAAACCTATGCTGTGTCAAATATTTAATCAAAATTCAAATTTAGAGCTATATCAAGCTTGAATTTAGTGGCGTTACTTGTCCTAACTGTTCATGGTTCGACATCTGCGGTCGTATCATTCTGTGCCCAGCTGAACATTTTGTTTATATTTACAATTCATTGGATATGTAATTTAACTGCAAAAGCCACCAAGTGACGGTGGTGCATGGCAAACTGGGAGTTAGACGCACATTGTATACATACTAGTATTTATAATTTGATTAAAATACCTCGTACCTGATGAAGAGGGGTTACTATACATTGTAATTTGACTCCAGGCTGCACCAAGGGAACATGTCATACACAATTTACTTGTGAAAAGAACACTGGAAAAAAAAGTGCTTTGAAAAAGCCAATACGTGCAGAATATCAACCGTCAAGTAGCTGAATATGATTAATTTTACGTTAAATGAAAAGACTTTAAACTATATTTCATCTGTAATGCTAATAGCACACTTAAACTTTAAATCTAGTACAGAAATGAACTCCAATAAAGCATATGCATTATTTAACGTTACGTTCATTTTTAACGACGTTTTTCTCACAATGACTTTAAACCTCCGTGATAGAAAGGAAGGATATAGGATATCCATACATGACACAAAAACAGAACATGTACAGCAAAAACACAATTCTAGTTCTTACCGTTAGCCAAACTAGTTAAACACAACAGTTTTACTATTTTTATTGTCGTTCTTTTCCTCCATTTTAAATTTACTTATATAATCGCATTTACTCTCATCAACTCAAGCTTAGTTGATCTGCACTGATGTTTAAACTTGTCCGAGATATATATCAAGCTAAGACGAGGACCATATACGCTTCCGTATATATTTGCTGTCGTTATGTTCTTACATGAAACACGTATCTACTGTACAAAAAGAACGCATTAAATAATTGTAAATAATTTTAAAAAGGAAGACTAATGGCCAATTTCCCTGAATTTTATTCACACCATGGCTATTTTAAGCTCAACAATGGGCAAAGTGAGCTTTTCTCATCACTTGGCGTCCGTCGTCATCGTCGTCTGTCCCGTCCGTCGTCCGTTGTCGTCCGTTAACCGTTATAAAATCTTCTCCTCTAAAACTACTTGGCCAAATTTAAACTAACTTGGCCACAATCATTATTGGGGTATCTAGTTTGAAAATGTGTCCGATGACTAAAATAGAACATATATTATTTCGTAAACCGTTATGAATAGAGAAAATCTGACATGAGCAAAATGTTCAGAATGTTGAGCTCTGTTGTCCATACATGTCAAGATTGTCAAGCGACTTTTATAGGAGTTATTGCCTTAAATGACAAATTTTACCATTTTTATTTCATTTTTGCCTCTTATCTTGAAAACTATAAACGATACAGAGAAACATTAAAATTCAAAAATGATCAGCAAGAAAAGCTCTACAAATTAGTTCAATTGTCGAAATCGTCAGCCGACTCCTTTTTAGAGTTATTGCCCTTGGATGATGATTTATACTTTTTTTTTGCGTTTTTGCCTTACAAATGTATATCTTTAAAATTATAACAGATAGATAGAAACTTTAATATGCAAAAATGATCAGCAAGACAATATCTACAATTAACAATATTGAGGAAATCGTCCGATGTCTCCTTGGAGTTATTGCCCTTTAATGAAGAATTTTATCAAAAAAAAATTGATCAAAATTATAATAGATAAATAGACACTTTAAATCTCAAAATGACCGATAAGGCAAGATCTACTAACGAGTCACTTTCCTGCCCTCTTTGTGTTTTGAGCAAAAACTAGAGAAGATGGAGAGAAACTGTTTTTTAAAGCCGACTAAATGATCAGCAATACAAGTCCAAAAACAGATTTTGTCATGAATTCTATTCTCTTCTTCTATGTTGGAGAGTGTCCTTTGTTGAATATGCACATAGACATAGGTTAGCGGCACAGGCTCTTTAGAGCCTCTAGTTAAAAAGTATATCAATCTGCAACTAAATTCTTACCACACGTATCGCAACCCAATGTATGTTCTCTATGGTTGTAACAATATAATGGGTACTTCTTAAACAGATTACAAAACTATAAACGCCTAAAGGGTCTGCAAATAGTCCAAACCGGAAAATTTTCGAAAGATTTTGGCAACGTTTAAGTAGTTACCGTCAAAATGAATAAACAAAATATAATAGTTAACCAAACCAAAACTCTTGATTTATTTCAAACCAGGGCCATTTACAAAAGTCTATCAATTTTAAAGTTCACTTAGATTCATAGTACCACATTCCAAAGTGTACACTCTAAAGGTTTTACAATATGATCGCTTAATTTCAAACGTATCGCCAACTTATAAACGCCTAAAGATAGCTCAAAATCGCGATTTTGCACATTTTGCTCTTTAGTATTTATTCCTAAAACGTACAAGAAGGTCATCGTTAACCAAATCCAAAATTGTGTTAGAAGTAAAGCTATTCATTGTCTTTCACTAATTCATTTTGGCTATCGACGGCCTTCGATGCAAAATTGACAAAAACATGTAAAAGCAAATTTGTATCTTCAACAGCATGCAACATGTAACGCTGAACTAAACACTAAACTCCGAAACATATAAATGAACTAAAATTACAAAAGATATTTTAGATATATAATTTAAACTTTTTAATGTATTATGTCAAGTATGATAAAGATATGAAAAAAACATTTAGGACCCTGCGAGTGAAAATAAAAGATATTGAAAATTAGGCTCTAACCCTTTGCAATTTTGTATTACAATGCCTTCAATAGAAACATATAGCACTGAATAGTATTTTGATTTCAGGTGAATATGTAAAACATTGTTACAATATATAACGTCATCTTCAATTTGCAATGTGCAGACCAATTTTAGATTTTAAGTGAAATAAGTCCAGGGAAAATTGGTCTCGTCACTTTCAAAGACCCCCCCCCCCTTTTTTTATTCCTAAAAATTGGAAGAAAGCCACATGTTTCTTAAGTGCCTGTGCTTATGGCTATTTCTGTTGTTGACCTAACATGCTGCCATCAATTAAGTTTCGATGCTTTACTACTTGAAAAAAAATGGTCCAACAAGTTCACGGTTATGAATGGTTATCAAACTATCGTTATTGCCATCACGCAAAGTCAAAACGAACAAAATAAACCACCAATTATTGAGGCAAAATAATAGAAAATGATGAAACTCAACTAGTCGCATAACCTTATGTTTTGTGATTTGTGACTTAATAAAAAAAGGCGTAGCAATTTTATCACATATTTTATTTTTGATATAAGTCAAGTAAGGCGGAAGTACAATAATGTTCCGAGCAGCGTGATAGACATCTTCTTTGGACTGCTTCCTGGTGACTCATAAGATGGCATCCTAAACCTCGACTTGGAATGTGAACTTTTTTTGAAATAATGTAAATAGCGTATACATATTACCGTCATAAATGCTAAGTTTGAATGTTCGTGTAATATTCCTGGAATGGTCATTATTTATCAGCTGAGGGGTCGGTTCAAATTTTCACATAAAATTTGTTGTTGTCTACCCTCCCCATCATTCTTAAAACCGCAAAATGCCCCCCTAAACAACATAGTTTCAAAGTTTGACCCCTCCAAATTCCCATCAATTAACAGTTGTGAGAAGTAGATGACTACCAGCTACATAGTAACGGGCTTTGAGAAATCCTGAGTATAACAAAGAGTTTTTCTTCTTGATGTTTTTTTTTTTTTTTTTTTTTGTCAAATAAGAATATCTGACACGTGCATGTAGAAAAATTGACAAAATAAGCTTTTTAATGAGAAAAAAAATATTACAAATTAACTTGAGCCTTCATGTACAGAATGACGTCATACCTACACATATTGTTCCTGATTTTGAAAATGCTAATGCTTAATAAGTAAAGCTATTAAAGTCACTATAAACGAAAAATGAATGGGATGACGAAGAAAGAAAAAAAAAAGAAATTTCTTTTTCCAATTTACATTATTTTACTGCAACCTATAATTCTACAAATTTTATATAGATAAACTTTCAATAATGATTTCTACTCTTTATTATGAATCAGTGGCGGATCCAGAATTTTTTATAAGGGGGCACTGACTGACCTAAGGGTGGTCCCGCTTCAGTCATGCTTCAGTGATTCCCTATATAAGCAACCAAACTTTACCCAAAAAAGGGGCCGGGCAACTAGCCCCCTTTGGATCCGCCTATGGAATGAATGTACATTTGCTGACACAGTTGAAAAAAAGATTACAAAAAAGTCAGTATTCCATTATAGGAAGTGTAATTTGAATAACACATTGCAAATTTTACTGATTTTATGGTTTATTAAATATGTACAAGATTTATTTGAGATAAAGAAATATATATTCAAGTCAGGAACCTCTGGTCGTTGTAAGTCTTGTATATTTTGTATATTTTTAAAATTTTGGTTCATTTAGAGTTTAGTGTGGTTTTCTCTGAACTAAAAATGTACACATTTTGTTTAGAGGCCAGCTGAAGCCCGCCTCGGGTGCATGATTTTCCCACTAAGTTGAAGACCCATTGTTGGCCTTAGGCTGTTTTCTGCTCTTTGGTTGGTTTGTTGTTTCTTTGAAATATTCCCCCTTTCAATTCTCAATTTTATTATAATATTTCAACGTGAAAATGTTTTACGTGTATTGTTTTGTATGTGTGAATGCCATGGTGCCCATCAAGTATTCTTATGAGGGTCTGGATAGGGTTTTACAGAATAAAGACGAATGGATCAAATCTATAGAAAAATAGACCCCCCCAAGAAAAGAAAGAATAGAAAAAATAGAAAAAAGAATAAAGAATAAAGAATAGAGAATAATGGGGTGTTAGAATATAAAGAAAAGAGAAAATATAAAGAATAGAGAAAAATTACCTTAAAAATTAAAGAATACAGAAGTGAAAGACCTACCATCCAGACTGTCTTATATTCTTATTCGATATCTTTGTAATTATTTTATAAAATAATTATACCTATTATCAAGTGATTTAAGAATATACACACTTCTATCCCAAGAATCACATCAAAATGATTTAAACACTATAGAAAGTTGACTATGCGTGTTCAGAAACTTTCCTGTGGTCAAAACTAGGTTAAAATGTTTCATACAGTTAAGTATCACTAGAATTGTAAATTTACACATCCTATGGATAATGAACCATAACAGATGACTGTGATATAAAGGAGTGATCGGATTCACTACCTTGAGAGATTATGCATCCTGCTGGTGCTTTACACTATCAAAGATTTAACAATGACACTCACTTCAATATCGTCAACAATCTATATATATACTGGTCAGTCATAAAAACTTTAATCGGGTGACCCAGTGGCGGATCCAGAGGGAGGGGGGTTCCGGGGGTTGAACCCCCCTTTTTTCTTGACAATCAATGCATTTGAATGGGGACATATAGTTGGAACCCCCCTTTTTAAAAATGGCTGGATCCGCCCCTGTGACCCCCCCCCCACAGTAAAAATATATTTTTAATGATAACCTCCCCAACCAGTATGATATTTTGGCAATGACCCCTTCAAATGCACCGACCCCTCAGCTGATAAATAATGACTGTTCCTAATGGCTGATTGGCCTCAGTCTTCATGCAATTCTAATAATCTTAGATGACCAACTTTTTAAACTTAAAAGTAAAGATCATGCATCCTTATTGTTCAGAGTTATAAAGTCTTTTCACTTCGTCGACATTATCTCCGATTTAAATACTATTGATCTGATAACTGTTGTGCATACTTTAAGGGGGTCTCATTGGGGGGATCTAATCCCGGATCCCGCTTATTGTTTTGTTAGATTCCCGTATCCCGCTTATCATTTTTTTAGTTTCCCGTTTCCCGCTTATATTTTTTTTTTCTATAAGAAGTCGCCTTGGAAGAGCCCTCCTATCGGTATATTACACTTGTATTACCATTGGCAAGATATCAGGGAACCGATAAATGGCTTACTGGTGTCACAAATTTAGGAATGATACAAAAAGTTTGTCAGTGACTCGCCAAAGCTGGGTGGTACTCTGGGCGCCAAGACTGTGAGAAGCGTAACTACATGTCCAATAAACTGTGGGTATAAATTGCGACAGGGGATCTGGGGCCGCTGAATGCACCTAGCAGGTCTAGGGTAGATTTGAGAGCACTCGAAGTTGCTGAAAGCTAGTTGATTTATTGATTGATTGATTGATTGATTGATTGATTGATTAATTGCTAAAAATGGCAAATAGTTCATGATTGTTCAGGACAAAAAAAAATTTACAATAAATACAACAGGTAGCTAGGTCTTGATCGTCGAGGATGAAGGTCTGGAATTTTAGAAATGCAATGCATAGAAAATGTGGTTTTCTTGGATAGGAACATAGATTTTGCCTTTCAGTAGACCACCTACGAACCCCTCAAAGAGTTGTTGCAAGTTGCTTAACGTGTAGAGAGCGTGGCATTCTCTCTACACTAGCGGCATCGGATTTAACGTCCCCATTCTGACCAGACTTGACTGCGTAATTATACATTACGCACAACCAAACAAACGCCTAACTTCGGCAAGGATTTTATTGTAGGTCTGATAAGGACCAAGTGGAAAGCTAGTTGAAAGTCAACAACAATTAATAAAAAATAAATCATGTATATAAAAAAGGCAGGGTTTTGAGCATGATGAGGCTAATTCAAGTATTTGTTGATAGAAATGAAATGATCTGAACCAAAGATCTAGTTTTTAGTTTATATAAGGTGGAATATAATGACATTCTATCCAATACTCAATTCACTAAGGATGATAGACTAGTGTACAAATGACATTTGATAATTAAAGAGTTTTACCGAGTTCACATGTATCTACAGATAATGTTGTTTTATTTTTGTATATAAAAAATATTTGTGAAAAAATATGTGTATAGGTACGTGCCTAAAGTGCCTAACGGCAGCTACGCCCCTGACTGTCATAAGATTATATTGAGAAAAAAACGGAATACATTTGATATGATAAACAAACAAAAATTACTTATATCCCAATCACACTAGGACCACGATCCCACTACGATCTCAGAAATTATAAAATTTTAAAAGTCATAGTAAGATCGTGGTAAGGCCGTTATAAGGACATGCCAAGTCTTCATGATCGTGGAGCATTGCAGTGGCGGATCCAGAGGGGGGGGGGTCCGGGGATTGGAACCCCCCCTTTTTTGGACGATCAATGCATTTGAATGGGGACATATAGTTGGAACCCCCTTTTATCCTGGGTTGGGAACCCCTTTTAAAATGGCTGGATCCGCCCTTGCATTGAATATGCTCAAAACGTTCGTAGTGTAGTCATGGCTAAAACTAGTTGAAGTAGAACCATATGAACTCAGTCGTAGTAAGGACGTAGTTAGATCGGGATGGGCGTAGAAGCATCGTATTGGAAACGTGGTGCAATCGGGGTAGCCAATGGAAAGTATTTCGCTGCAACCTTAGGTAGGCCTATAAGATTTCACTGCGACTATCCCGATTTCACTATACGTCTTAATTACGCTTCTACAATATTGATTCGATTATTCTACGATGAGGAAGACAATACTGCACAGCTACTTTGTCCTTGTCGTCCTCGTCCACATCACTACGATTCTACTACGTCCTAGCCACGAGAATTGTGTTATATTTCCTAATTTGCAAATTGGAAATTTCAAAATTGCCTACCTTTTTTGAGGCCTCTGCTTTTTATTTAGCACCCCGATCTCTAAGTGTTTTTAATACCTTTAGTGGAAAGTTATCTCCAGGAAACTTTTGTGTACAATGGGAAAGTCAAGATATTTTTAGGGACGAAGAGCGTAGTGACAACGAAGTGGAGTCGTTTTTCGATCGTAGTAGACACGTATTGAAATCGTAATGCGATCGGGAAGGTTTTGGAAGAAGCGTTCAGAGATCGTGTAAGTCGTGGTAAGGTCTTTTTAGACGCAGCAAGAGCGTGACAAGATAGTAACTATAGAACGTGTTACTGTCGTAGCGAAATCGTAACAGGATCTTATCAGGATCATAGCAAGATCGCAGTATCAACGTGAAAACTATGAAATAAATTAATGAATATTCAAGCCAACCATACCAAGATCTCACTGCAATCTTATCTATTTGAGTTGGTAAATCACTCAAGTATGAGGTCAACTCTTATTCATGGTCTTGGTTTAGTGTGATGGGGGCTTTACATCCACTTCATTTGAACTTTGGTGGACATCTGTCTCATTGGCAGTCAATCCACATCCCTTTTTTCATTTTTTGACAACAAATTTTGATTCACGCTTAATAAAATGATGATTTTCCCGGATTCCCGGCTCATTTTTTGGTAATTTCACGTTTCCCGCCAGACTTTATTTCCCGTTTTCACGGACAATAATTTGACTTTCACGTGTCACGCTTACAAAAATCGGCCAATCTCGCGTCACGCTTAGACCCCAATGAGACCCACCTTTAACGACATGGCTAGTTTTCTTATCAGATAAGTAGTAACCTCCCTTGTTAATTTGATGTTGTAATCAATCGTTTTATTTTTACCATCTTTATATAATATTTCATTGTATTATTTAAATTTGTGATTCATTTGATATTTAAATATAATAATTTGACATTTTATTATACATAAAAACATGGACATTTGAAAGTCTTTGATTCATTAATCACCTTAGTTCAAATCATAAGTCAGACGGTCTATTCTGTCTACATTCAGTAGTAATTACACCGGGGTATGAATGGCTATATAAAAGGAAAAGAAAACATTGTACAACGTAAAACGAGAATTAAATAGAGCAAAATACAGAAATTGAATCCAAATGTAGATGCTTTTCTTAGCTTGTTTAGTGAAATCAAAAATGAAAAACGAAAACACTTTTAATTTTCATTTTGGTTTTTGAAAAATCAAAAACGAAAAATGAAAACACTTTCGTTTTTCGTTTTGGTTTTTGAGAAATCAAAAACGAAAAACGAGAACACTTTTGTTTTTCATTTTGGTTTTTGAGAAATCAAAAACGAAAAATGAAAACACTTTCGTTTTTCGTTTTTTGTTTTTGATATTTCAAAACGAAAAACGAATGGACGCAAATATACACGGACCCATCTTCCCGTCATTTCATTAGGACTTAAAAAAGTCTTCTTATTCAAATTAACATTAGGGATTTCATTTACTTGCATTGATATTATGGGTATATTTGACACACTGGATTTTCCATATAACTTTTTGTTCGGATATAGAACATCTACATTTGTTTAAACGTAAGTGTGAACAAAACAAATGTAAAAAAAAAAAAAAACAAACATGCACTGTATAGGTTACAGGGATTTTCTTAATTTAGGCATTTTGTAAAATGACTGAATTTTCAGGCAATTTACAAAGTGCCTAACCTTGACAGGCATTATATAAAATAACTGGAATTTTTAAACAAAATTCAACAAATTGCCTATTCAGTTTCAGATAATTTGTAGAAATCAAGAGTATCATTGAGATATGACCAAAAACACAATATCTTGCAAAGAAATTACCTAATGGTACTGTACATTCAACTTCAAATACCAACTGGGAAAGTTGTATGAATGTCATATGTTGTTTTAGTGAAACTACTTTAAGATACTTTAGTTGAATTAATTTTTGACAACTAAATGTTTCAAATGCAAGCTTTTAAATTCATTTATTATCATAGATGAAACTGTTGTGTTGTTCTATGCTTTCAATGGCTCAGTGTTTGTGTAAATTTCATTTTATAAAATAGTTCAGGCATTTTGTAAAATGCCTTTCAATTCTTCTAGGTCCCTGAACATTTTTTTCAATATATAAATTGCCTAAATCTTACAAGCATTTCAAAAAATGCCTAAAGTTTACAGGCATTTTAACAAAACATCTAAATTAAGAAAATGCCTGTATCATAAACACATTTTGAATTAAAAAAGTATAAAAACTGCAAAGCGACAAGATCGTCTTGAATATCCATCATCTGATATAGCAACGCTTATACTTTATATCAAAAATATCAAATATATTAAATTAAAACATAACGACGTCATGCGTTATGTTGGCTTCTACAGTAAAAACTAAGTCGATGATCTTCATTTTTATACTTCATTGGTTCCCTTAGAAAATAGAAATTGATCATTTGGGTATCTAGTTTCACAGTTATGTCCGATGATCCAGCTTGCCAACCAACATGGCTGACATGGCTAAAATAAGAACATATGGGTAACATGCAAGTTTTGTCTGTTATAATGATAATCATAATCACTATAGTTTCTATTTATCTATTATAGCTTTTAAGATATTAGGGAAAAATTCTATAGGTTGTCGACTGATGATTTCGGCCAAGATGACTTATTTGTAAATCTTGTCTTGCTTACCATTTTTACTATCAAAAGTTTCTCGTTATCTATTATAGTTTTCAAGATGTTATAGACAAAAAACGCTAACAATTGGTAAATACGTGGATAAAGAACAATAAATTCTCTAGAAAGTCACTTGACAGTTTTGATGTGAATGAGCAGTAGGTAGATCTCAACATTCTAAATTTGCATTGCCTTCTGTCAGATTTTCCCTATCTTTAGCGGTTTTCAGGACAATAGAGAAAACTTACATGTAACCCCTATGTTCTTTTTTTTAACCATGTCATTCAAGTCGGTTGGCAAGCAGGGTCATCGGACACATTTTTAAAATTAAATACCCAATGATGATTGTGACTAATATTTTTTTTAAATGTGGCCTAGTTGTTTCATAGGAGAAGATCTTTGTAACAGTTCCCGGGTGATGACGACGACAAGGTAATTTCTATTAAATAAGAAGCAATAGTAGTTTACCGATGTTCTAGTCTCATAAATCGACTAAGAAGATACAAACAAGGTCAAAAATAAAATACTGAGGGAGTCGCACAAACTCAAAAACGCAGAAAAATCCGGTGCGTTGACAAGGTTCGCGTCTCCTGCTATACACGCATAACTCGTACAACACTCAGTACTCAAAATGTCACAATCAAGATTAGGACACAATCGGTAAATTAACAGATCGACCGACTACTCTGATATCTGAAGAAGTAAGGCCACGAAATACATCGATAGTAATGAGATACGGACACATCGAATCTGTCAAGCAATTTATGATGAGGACTGTAAAACTTATGTAGTGTTGACTTCAGTTGGTGTTCCTCATAATGCAATTGCAACAGATTTTGTGTCGGAAAAGCTGTTAATAAATCTATAGGCATTAAAAGAGTCGTAAGATACCAAGGGGACATCAAGACCATGACTAAAGACAAAAAAGCAACGTATTGATAGCGACATGCAAAGCCAAACAATGGCGCAGAGGGTATGTCACATGTTACTGCTGAGAAATGAAAGTTATTTATTGGAGAGTTAAAATCATCACGTTTGTATTTGATTTGTGCGTAAAGTTTTCCATCTGTGTCAAGATTAAGATATGAAACAGACCTAATAGTTTCAGTAAAAAAAGAGGCAAAGGATACCAAAGGGACATTCAAACTCATAATTCGAAAATAAACTGACAACAGCATGGTTAAATGAAAAAGACAAAAAGACAAACAACAATACACAAAACACACCATAGAAAACCAAAGACTGAGCAACACGAACCCACAACAAAAACTGGGGGTGATCTCAGGTAAGTAGCATAATCTGGAATTCACTGGGTTATATGGTTGCAAGGACTTACTAAAATGTGGTTGCAAGGACTCACTAAAATGTTGATTTATGAGAAACAGGACATCATCCATATATCTCGAAATGTAATTAAAGAAGCAGTTTAGTCCTACAATGTAAGTGTCAGTCATATGTGCTATTTTAAACAATGTGGGCCGTAACAATAGGGTGCTCTGAATGCACTTTTTTGTGAGGAAGTGTTGATTGATCGTGTTGTTCATAGAAGTTTTAACTTTTTTACATTATTCTATCTATATACTAGTACTTAATCTTATCTGTAATCCAAACAGTTTTAAAGATACATATCGTATTCACATACAAATATTATAAATACAGATTTTATAGTCCATAAGCAGTCATTTAAGTTTCATTTTGATAAGCACTGAACATTTGAAGGAAGATTAGTTCACTATTAAATTCAAATGCATCACTAAATAAACATATCTAATAGTTATCAAAATATATAACAGGTTCACGTTTTTCTTGATAAATCTCCTCAGCGATGAATGATGCATCCTTTGTTAACTTATATCGTTGAAGGTTTGTTCTTTTCTTACGTTGTATGTCGAATGGCATGAAGACTTCTATTGCTTCCGCAACCAAGTTCCACATATGTTTAGCATTAATGACTGAAGATTTTTTTATAAAGTTGTTTTTCGCTTTAGATATTCCCACATTTAAAGTCGCGTTCAGCATCGTCATTATAACCCATAAAAGAAAAACCACGAACATGAAATAATACAAGCGACCAAGAATTGGTTCGGTGACAAACAAATCATTTATGGTGTTTTTACCAATAATAGCATTTGTTAGCGTCGTGGCAGCCACAAACATGTTTTTATATGTTTCTAATTGTCGTCCGAAGATAAGGTAACCAAAACAGACAAAGGCTAGATGTACGACCACAAACATGCACAAACAACCTGAAACGTCCTTGCTCACGTGAGAGAAAATGTATCCCATATGGTTTATTCTGTTGTTGAAATTCAGTATTCTCATTAATCGCAGCGTAATGAAAAATATATCACATGCTAAGAAAATATTGAATAGGTCATCCCATAATACAATATGGCTGAAATTTACAAATTTTAGTTTGTTTCTCTGAAATTTATCCATGGAACGGCTTATATTTATCAATCTTCCAATATATGTTATTGTACATAGGAAAAAAAGAGTAATGATCACTATATCTAATATATTCCAAATATTCTGTAATGACTTCTTTCCAGTGCGATGCAAATAGATGATCTTCTTTACGAAAAATATGGAAATACTAATAACAGCTATAATTTCGCCTATAAAAGTTAGTATTCCTACACCGCCGACATGTTGATAAGGTCTAAACTGTTTAATAATATGTGAAGTTAATACTCCTCCAGTTTCTGGAAACTCATTTAGCAAAGTTATATGTATAAACACATTCTCGTCTACATTAAACAGTGTAAATTCAATGAAAATAGCTCGTGTCTTGCGATCAATCCATGAATATTTCAATAATTCCTCTATCATTTGATTAGATATCTGCAAGTTTACAAACATGTCAGCTATAAACCCCTCCGCTGTAAAGTGCATGCTTTCCTGCGATTGGAAGACCCCATATATCTGAAGATGACACGTGTTTCCACGAAGCAGACGATATTTGGTACACCGATTCGTCAGCTGCACAGGGAGGACTTTTCCATCCAACACAATAACTGTCTTCATCTTCCGCTATCAGCGAATATTTTTCATAACATTGTGTTGTAATGTTCAACAGGACGGACCCAGGGCAAGAATCTAAAACAAGAATTGAAGGAATTGTCAATCTCGGGTAATGAAAATTTATGTTACTAACGTTTATTCACCCAGAACGAATGGGCTCAATCTTAAACTACCTAAAAGGGTGTAGAGACTTTTAAAAACTTAAATTTTACTGATTTTAATAGCCTGCTCTACATTTCATATTTTGTTTAAATACTCAAAATAGAGATTAAACCATCATCTTTAGTAGGTTCTAAGATTTATTAACACTGGATATTTGACTTTTTTACATTTTAAATGCTCGTCTTCACAAAATGAGTAAATAAAAAAAAACACACTTCTGACAAGAGGCACTTACCTTCTTTAACTCGTAGCTGTCTCAGTCTTACTGGTCCTACTTTAAAATGAATTTGATCTTGTGTGAATAATCTTGCATATGCATTTAATCCAACATTATTAATGGAGAGTTTTGGAAACAGGAATGGTAGCAAGGTAGAACTGATAAATTCGAATAGCTGTTCGCCTGTCGAAACCTGTAAAGTTTTAGAACTGGTCAAAGATAGTCACATGCGTTTATCATTTATTCATTTATGAACTAGTCACGCCCATACATTTTGTTTTCTTTTGTATCCGTACAATTTAATGCTTATCTTCATTTAATAATTTATAAAGCAACTGATGGAGATAGAGCACGTGTAAGGTAAGATTTTGATTTATTGTCGAACATTTATATCAAATTCATGCATGAAAAGCGTTAATTTACATACATGCTACTGAGAAACGATGGAATGAATTCAGCCAAATCTTACCTGACTGAATTTGATTGGTCCACCTGTGTTTGTAACATTGGTTTGTGTTATAATCTGTTGATCAATATGTTCCTTAGAATAATACCAAAATGGATCTCTATTACTAAAACTGATAACGTACAAAATGGCAAGAAATATCACATATAATATCAATTCCGTAATAGCATTCTTGCTTTGTATAAGTATTTTACGCTTCTTCCTCAGTTTCTGTACTTGCTCCGGTCTTAGAGGGTTCACAGCCGGTTCAATGACGTCTGCATTAGATAGAATTAACGATTAAACTTCAATTTTCAAAAAATGTCAGAATATTTTTGTAATATATGATTTTTTTGAAATAGCAAGTCTTAATTTTTTTTTTTCAAAAGCATACACTGTATGCATCGAATTCGGTATTATATCATTACATTTATAAAAAAAAAAGATACCAACAAAGACGAACTTACAACAGATTAACGTCAATTTCATAAGTATGATACATGTCTCTCTGTCGTTAAATTAACGAAAACGATCACAAAAAAAAATTAAAAGTATTTAACATTTATTTAGAACAATTAAATTTCAATTTGCAAGCATCTTTTTTTTACTGTTCAAATATTAACCTAAATGCATATTATGAAAACATACAGGGTAATCCCAGAAGCGTTATAATTTAGATTTATAACGAATGCCACCGTGCTGAATAACCAATGTTTTGTTTTGTTGTTACTTAGCTTTATCAGTAACTGAAATCAGATTCGAGTAGCTGTCCAGTCTTTTCCAACTATTTTCATTTTTGAGATTTAAAAAAAAAAAATTGATATGAAACAAACTATATTTCCCTATAATTAGTAGGTTACAATTATAATCTCAATGAATCGCTCAAATAAATTAAGATACCATTGTCTTCAGTTTTCTCTTGTATAGATACCACGCAAGCGTTTCTATTAAAATTATTGTATACAAAAATACCGCAATTCAAGTTAAATTAAAAAATATATCAACCAACGGAACAACTAAAAAACAACTGTCATATTCCTGACTCGGTACAGGTATTTTCCGAAGAAAATGTTTCTCTAAAAAGTACTTACCATTATAATCCCAATTCATCACTGCCGATATGGCATGTTTCTTTGTTTCTGACCGAAGCACGTCTATATTATAGTTGGCGTTTCTTTTACGTGGTTGAACAACCCATGACAGGATGATGGACATTAATATAATCTGAAATAAACATCATTTTATATTTTCAATGTCTTTGTTTACCTAAAATTGGCAATTTTAAACAAATACTTAATATTTCTTTTCCTTTTTCAGATTTTATTCTCAATATCTAGAAAGCAAACAAAATCCCTTAGCATACGACCCTTTGAAGCACCTGTTAGTTCTTTTGTTATTGCTTCTGTTTTAAATATTCATTTTGAAACAATTCATCGCATAATAATATAATATATAATAGTATCACATGAAACATAAGCACTTTGACAATCGATCAACTATACCCTCCTTCTGGGATCGTTTACAGAGATCTTCCCTAGAGTTTGAGTTTTTTTATGTTCCCCTTTCTTGTACGTGTATTTCATTATTTATATTTTATTATTGTATTGATTGTTTTCCGTAGGGATGTTTAACTGTGTCCGTCTATCGTTAGTGCATAGTAAATTTGTATTACTTTCAAAATAAAAGAACACAATAGTTTATTTTTTTTTTTGCCAAACGATTGGTTGTTTGTATGTAGTTCAGGATGAATGAGATTATGTAATTGCCATTCATCAGCACGTATACTTAATGATGCTAATGAATGATACTTGCTATCTGAAATATTTATCGATTTTTACATTCATTGTTCGATATTAGTTTAAAAGTTTTGCTTTTGGGGATTATTTCTCAATTTTTTTACAATACCGAGACAGATTTATTACCAGAAGTGTGCTTGCTTGAGCAACACGACGGGTGCCAGATGTGGAGCAGGAAGTGCTTATCGTTTCAAAGCACCTGAGCGGTAACCCGTTTTTTGTGGGGTTTGTTAAGACCAGTTTTGGTTTCATATGTAATGTTTTTGTCATTATTTCTCTTTTTTGGCAATCGTGTTGTCTATTTTATTGAAAATGTGAATTTCGAGTTCTAGGTATTTATTTTCTTTTTCTTTTTGTCTCTCAAATATGAATCATTTAACAAAAATATTGTTAGACAATGATGGTGTATCTAATATTATTATGTAAAAGTCCTATACTGACATATTAAATTTAAAAAAAGTAAGACAAAGACAGTTAACTCTTAAGTGTTCTTTTTAATTACAAATCTTAACGTTTTTTTTGTTATTCTGAGAGTTTGGTGCTAAATGTAGCACAACCGTGTGATTTTTATATGCGATTTCCTTTCACCATTGACAAAACATGTGTGCCAGTAGTCAAAACGTTTGGACTGACACATACAATCGAAATAGAAGCGGTCATTTTTTGAAAAAAAAACTCTTTATTAAGTGTTTAAATTATTCTAAACACTGAGGTTTTCTTCATCCTTGACTTAGCTGGTCTTTTTTGCTGTTGAATTTTTAATGCTCAATTTCAATCCTCTTGCACTTCGTTATTGATTTGGCATTCGAACTGGTTTGGTCCGATCAACTTCGAGAAGTTTTATTTAGACGGTACGAGCGGATGCATTTCTCATTTTTAAGCCTGATTTTTTAGACGAGTTTTTTTTTAAACATTAAAGATTTAGCCACTATCTTAAATATAAAATGCAAAAGAACCTGTAATATAAATAATTAATCAACTTACTTTTAGTGGGTCTATCAGAAATATAGATTCAAAAAACGACAGAAAGAAACATAACAGCCATTCTTCCGATTTTGATTTTCCCCATTCCATACTATACAATATGAGAAAAAATCCAGAGAGGAACACCGCTATAAATATCAATAGCCATGCTATCAATACACCGGCAAAAGGAAACCGAAGGTCTGATGTTGATTTATATTCTTCTTTGTTTCTCTCAATTTTGTTTTTCAAGCCTTGTCTAGAATTCCTGAACATGAATGTTATTAGAAATATTGGGGGTGCTGCAATCACCACGCTGATGAACGAAATGTAAAACCCTGTTGTAGAGAAGCTTAGAGGTCCAATTGATAATTTACTTCCGTTATCTTGTCCATAAAACATAGCATTGGTAATCATGGTTAAAAATAACAAAGCCAGACAGCAAGCCAGTCTTTGAACCCTTGTAAATACACCCGATTCTGGTCGTAAGAGTACTGATAACCACAAATAACTATCAGTGATATTTTCTCTTGACTTTTCATTGAAATTAAACGAAAATGTTTCAGTGTCAGATTTGTCTGAGACAGGAATGGCACATTCTATGTTTCCATCTTCATGATCAAGTGATAGCCACTTGTTACAAACAAAGTTAAACCTAAAAGAAAAGAAAACAAACAACACACCAATAAAACATTTAACAATTTCATGAAAACCTACATATTTTCCAACTTTTTGCAAACCACATTCGTATCCGCATAGTAGTTACCTAATGCAACAGGAAAAAGTTTCCATCAATTGATTGATTGTTTGATTGGTGTTTTACATCACTTTCTGTACGTTTGGGCTTTTTCGTGGTGGTCATAGTGATTTATTTTTTGGTGGAAGAAGTCGGGGTGAGTACCACCGACCTTTGGTAGGAAAAATGATAATTCTAGTCGATTAAATTAGAGTAGAACGCAGCTGCCACATGCCTGATTCGACCTAAAAACCTCAGTGTTTACAGGCTAGTGATACAGTAGTTTGCCTTAGACCACATGGTCGCCGATGCCCCTGTTTCCAACAACATTTCATTATAAATAACATGTGGTTAAAACAATCCTTCTTAAAGTTTTGTTCTGCTTGGTATTTCATTAGATTAAGAGATGAAAATTTACGTTTTGATTTGATTTGGAAACATTTAACTCTTTACTGATTCTAAATATGCGTTGTTTCAATGTGACATAATTAGCTTCGTTTCGTCAGGTTCAGGAAAAAAAAAGAAACTACATCTTGCAAAGTACTTTCATTTCACTTTTAGATATATTAATAATGTCCTATCACTCAATAACCCACATTTCAGTTAGTTTTTGCATCTCATATAAGCTTGAAATAAAAGATATACTACCCAAACTAGATGGCTCTGATTCATCTATGAATCATGATATTTTCCTTGATATTGACACAGATAAACGACTTAAAATTAACATATATGATAAACGTGATGGTTTCAACTTTACAACTTCTCATTTCTCAGCAGAAAATATCTTCCGTTCTATTATTGTGGTAGCGTGTTCGCCTCGAATGCGGAAGGTCGTGGGTTCGAACCCCGGCCGGGTCAAACCAAAGACTTTAACAAGGTATTTGCTGCTTCTCCGCTAAGCACGCGGCATTAAGGATCGGAGTAAGAGCAAAGACTTGTCGACTCGGAGTCAGAATAATGTGTCCGGATAAGGTGGCATGTCTTTCTGCGGACTTTTACCTTGTGAACTGGCACGTTAAAAATCCGCCTCAGCATGTCGGTCTAGTACAAAGCAGGGTAAATTTGCCGCTGGACGTTAATCATCATCATCATCATCATCATCATCATCATCATCATCTCTATTGTACTGTGTTAACAGAATTAATTCCAATTGTCAATTTCCCATTTCTCAGCAGAAATATATACTCTGTTCCATGTTATGGTGTTTACATATCTCAATGAATATGTTACGCTCGGACATGTCCACACTATCAAGACTCTATTAACAGGGTGTGTTCCTAACACAAAAATTGCTTCAACATATTTATCAGGAAGAAAGACTGAAATCAACAATACCAACGTTTTACTAAACCATCACGATTTGGTTAACCGATACGATTTGTCTGTGTTTTCGATTTCTCAAATCTTTAGATGCAAGAATAGTCGTATAATCTGTAAATTTACTGATTGTGTTTTATCAACTATTGTAAACGTTTGACTGAGTGTGGATTCGAATGGCATCTGAAGGTCCCAAAAGGTATAAATTGTCAATACGGATACACATATTTTTGATTATTGTTTAATCAATTTTAAAATAGGAAGTTAAAAAACTTTCATATAAGAGTCATATAAAGGTCCTAAGATTTGAAAAAAATCTCAGTTCTCAACTTTTCATATTTAATTTCAAATATAAAGTTTAATATATGCATAAGAACATAGATAGTAACAATAGTTTCAAGAAGCTGCCATCTATCAGACCTGTAAATTGCATTGAATTGGCTTAATACGTGAATGTTGAGTGTGATTAATCCAAAATGAAAAATTCAATACAGCAAATATATAGAGCTATAATTTTATTTCAATATATCCTCTCAGATATTCTGACAATAACCTTTTAAATGTAGGTCTTACTTTTCTTTAGTCTGAATATCTTCCAGTGTTATTCTATTAAGATACCACGACGCATGGTTGCCACTACCGCTGTTATCATGCCAAATCTTTAACACTGCTGGGTCATTTATACGCTTTGACATACTCATTACAAATCTTCTGATACTACCAGTACCAAAATCCTGTCATTTCAAATCACAAAGACATAGATACATATGTATTGTTAAGATTAGAACGTACTTAGCTGTCGAAATGAATTATCAATGCTACTCAACTTTGTACTAGATTCCAGCATCACCGATGAGACTTTTTGTAGACAAAACGCGCGTCTGACGTACACAAGTAAAAGCCTTGTATCTTTGATGAGATTATCTTAACAGTAAAAATAAAAATTTATCGTATTTCATCTCAAAATTTATTTTGTCTGTAAGTGTTTGCCTTTTCTTCTGTAAAAACAAAATATATCTATATCTTATTATTATTTCTTATAATTGCTAAACATTAATATATGGCAGTTTCTTGTCGTTATTTAGAAGCGAATACGACATTGTGCAGTAATATACGACAGTCTATTTTATTTGTTTCTCAATTCAGCACTAATAAAGTTTAATATCATTTAAAGTCTCATTTGGAGAATACAAAATCAGCCAAAACTGATAATTTTGCATTAAATAACAAGATTGAATCTTAAAATTTCCAATGAGAACATTTATTAAACAGAAAAAAGTTACGGGAAATTGCAAAGAACGCATTGATGCTATCAAATTTAAACAATAATGAAAACTCCTACCTCGAAATATTTTGTGGCATTAATGGTGTATATACTGACATAATTTGCTGATTGGACGTTGAAGTGTGTATCAATTTAAATAATTGGTTCATTCAAGTGAAAAACAAATTCTGGAATTTTGCCAGGATATTTATGTGGTGTGTATGATTTGGAAACATGTGTTATAAATGTAAAGTGATGTGTTACACGAGAGAACATTATCAAATTTGCATCATATATATATTTAAATGAACACCCTGCTCTCTTCACAAAAATACTTATTGAAAACCCTGGGACCGTATGGCGGGCTTATAAACCGTCGTTATAATTTATAAAGAACTACTTCATTAAGCATGTTGAAATCAAATTCTTTAAAAGTCTCAGACTCATGACTACTTATCCGTTGCAGGTCATTTGCCTATTATAAAAGTACTGGATTTTGTAGGGACATTTTAAAATCCGGAAATTCATAATTTTAGAAACTGTAATTACCTTGTGGTTAAAGTCGTCTAAACATCTGACGTTGGTTTTCACCTTTTTGCTTTTTAAAGCATCCCCATCGATCACCATAAATCGGATCTTAGATGTGGTCCCTGCATGTCTACGTAATCCAGTGTAAGCTGTCACTATATACAAATACTCATCATATGGAGCGTTATCAGATAAATAAGAAATGGCCCACTAAAATCAGAAAATGTGATTTTATCAAAAATAAATGCAAAAGTTTTAAACTGTTCATCAGGATTTTCTTTCATACATTAGGAATTAACTCAATATCTTCATGAGATGAACAAATGAAGACGTGAAAAGATTACAAATTAAAATCACATAATTTAACTAGTCTGTGCAATGCTTAAAACAATGTAAAATCCGAAATCGCAATTGAATTATAATTTATTCACTAATTTGCTGATATTTTTACAATGTATATACATCATTAAATATAATTGTTTGTTCCATATCGTAATACTGTGACAAAATGCATAATTAATGCTTTGTTCCCACTATGACGATGCGCAGCACGATTGAAATCGTTATCTCAATCATGGAATAATCGTCGGGATCCTATCAGATATTGAGGTCAGTCGAGGCAATCGTGTTAACCGTAGAAAATTTTGAATGATTTTAATTTTTTCTACGATCAATACGATCAATGTTCAACCGGGATCATCGTATCAGATCTTATCGCATCGTAACAAAGCGCGACAATCGCATCTTATCGTGCTTCCAAATCGTCGTACCTTGACCAGTAATGGTTTACTTTTATAAATTGTTACTTGGATGGAGAGTTGTCTCATTGGCACTCATACCACATCTTCCTATATTTACTAATTTACATGAACGCTTACGAGTTCTCGTGCCCATATATGTACCGGACAAGATAAATGCGTCTCATTTAGCGATCTTCTCTTGAAGAGAGCACATTTTAGTAACCTGCTTTTCTTAGTAATCTGAAGAGCCTTCGAAAAATGACACCCACGGGTACCAGAGGCAAGAACGGAATGGAAAAAGTTTCAACCTTGGATGCTGAACAAGTTAAGCAATAGCCAGAAATAGAGGAGACAAGATAAGACCTACCCCTCCGAGAAAACATTTGTATTTTGATTATACTAAATTCTTCAAATTTAATAATGTGAACTGTTGTGTCCTCCCTCGATGTCAGCACTATAATGAGGATTATGTTGCTCAAATTTGATTAATTGAAGGCTTGATGATTGCTAACAGGTCAGAGCAAAATGGTCATATCGCGACACTGATCACATTTGATTTTTATATTTAATGCTTGTAGATTGGTTTTGTTTCGTCCTTTTTCTTTCGGTCTTGCTTATTATGTTTGTTAAACGTAGTACAAAAAAGGACATACGTACCCTGTCTGGATCCTTTTTGTCTTGTCTATATGCCCAAACAGAGAGAAGCATGTAAACAACTATCAAACAAATGACAGTTATAAACACCGCTGCATTGTCATTCAAGTTAAAATTTGCAAATACTGATCCGAAGTCGATGGTATTTGGTGGTACATAAAATGTTGTGGCAAAGCTATTTCCTGGTGGGTTCGTGCAAAGACAGACAGTGTCGTTGATAGTTGATGAATTTGAAATCTGAAAACACAGTAAGGCGCCAAACGTAAACTGTATCAACTCTTCGTAATACATATGTTAGATGTTTTCCTGTATTTTACTAATTGCGGCTGAAGATTGTGGGGTAAACACAATCAGTTTTTTTCATTATATAATGTTGAATTATTAGAAACATAAAGGTTTTTTAATTCACCGGATATACATTGCCGTTGCCGTATTTGGTACAATTTTCAACATTTGAGGTTTTAAATGGTCTTAAACTTCGACTTAGATTTGGCCTTCCAACTGTTTTGGTTTGATCGTCACTGATGAATATCATGTAGACGAAACGCGTCTCTAGGATATCAGCCTGGTATCTTTGGTAAGTTTTTACAACCACTGGGTCGATGTCACAGCTGGTTGACGTTTTGTCCCGAGGTTATCACCAACCCTGTGGTCAGCACTTTTGTATTGAAAAGAAATATCATTGAAATAACTGTATATTTTCTGAAAATTTACTGTTTATGAATTATTGAATTATTCGAAACACTACGGTTTTTCTATCCATAGGAATATATTATCCCAAAATTATAAGTCGGGGCTGATATGCATAAAACCACTTAAGTTAAGATATCCAATCGTAATACTAATTTATCGTATGACGTGTAGAAAAATCCGTCCGTTCGGAACAATTCTTAACTTAAGTAGTTTCATGCATATCAGCCCTGGTACCCAGATGACTTTAAATAATGACCATCTTAAGAATTGCACACTTTTCAACGATAGTGTACCATGTTTATAATTAGTGTTGTTAGAAAGGCAATCAATACATATTTGCAAGTTCGTAACAAAAGTTTAACGTTCTTGTTTGAGGTTTCTTTGGTGATTTAAAAAACAATAAAAATAAGTAAACAGGTATATAAATCATCATTATGAAAGTCTATGTATATCACTCCTAGTACTCTACCTGTTTTAACTCATTCAGCACAACTCTGAAACATAGCATCAATTAAATTTCGAAACGTGTTTTGCGGAGTATTCTACCATCCCTAACATTCGGCAAGCAATGCGATTTTCAGTCGAATTTAAATTTTATAAACGTTTTGTACACTTTAATATCTATCTATTTATTTTCTAACATTTAAAATATCATTGCCTGCACACAATCACAATAATGTAAAATCTAGTGAAACAAGAAAACAAGATTTGACAAGAGGCAAGACAATTATTAACTTACCTTGCATGATGACTTATCCCATGTTTGCTTGGAATCATCCCAGACTCTACATCCAACTGTTATACCAACTATACTGTATTCAACTATGGACGTTGGTACATTAACAGAACGTCTCTTTCTACTTATGGTTCCATTACCTTGGAAATGTAATATAAAGGTACACAAAATGTATTTCAATGTTTCCTTATAAATACCCTATCGTAAGTACCCGTTCAGATATACAGTTACAGAATAGGGGATGATACAATGTAGTTACTATTTTAAGATATTTTTGTTTCACCATATTGAGTACCATAAAAGCACAACTTTGTGAATAAAACAACATCTTAAATTTAAGTCTTGGAATACTACCAGGAGCCTGTACTTCAATGGTTGTCATTTGTTGTTTTATATAATATTTGTTTTTCGTTTATTGTTTTAAACATAAATCAGATCGTAATTTTTTCTCGATTTGATTTGTTTTACATTTCATTTCGGGGCCTTTTATAGCTATCTATGCGTTATGAGTTTTTCTCATGGTTAAAGCGTATAAGGACATATAATTGTTAACTTTTACGTCATTTGGTCTCTGGTGGAGAGTTATCTCATTGGTAATCATACCACATCTTTCTTACTTTTATATTGCTGTGCAGCTAGATTGCAAACGTAATAAGACACCTGAAAAGCTATGCAGAAAAGGATTTCGTATTTGTCAAATTTACTTCTACGATAATTTTTATGGTAATAATCTTTCAATTGAATTTTTGGCTTTATTCAATTTATTGCCTCACTTTTGCCTGTTTAAAATCTGACCTGACGACCATGTGTTTATTTTAATTTTTATGTGTTAATTCATGCGACGTATTTTTGCGTTTGCTCGTTAAGATAATCAAAAATGTAAAGTGTGCATACAATTTCTGTTGAAATCATGTTCTTGCAGGGTAGACAACATAAATACCTTCCGACTGTACTGATACACCAACATAGACGAGAGTAGGGTGTGAGTACAACTTTTCGTCAATAATGACTTGTAGTTTATCAGTTGTTAGGTCTTCAGAATTTATTGTTTTCTTCCAGTCGTGATTCCCGTCTGATGGATTGTTTTGATGACTCACATACAAAACATGATTTAGATCCAAAACCACATTTTCTATGAAAAATATCAAACTATCCTCTGGATTATTCCAATATAATTTGTAAATGATCAATTGTGACGTGGCTTCGTCGTTGTTGACAGCAATCTGAACAGATTGTATTGGTGTTTTTAAATCTGTATTTTTAATCTTTATCTCTGATGGAATGACAGAGTTGTTGTTACCGTCTTCGTCTTCAATGGTTACGCTCACTGTTTTAGATGATATGTATTTTGAATCTGTGTCCCAGGAAAACGGTGTGTGATCATATATAGTTACCTTCAAAGATAATTTACAGTTAAGTGACTATTTAAACGATCAACAAAGTTCATTTCTCGCTTCATTCCAAGGAGAATGTATTTTTTCATCTTGATATAAAATTCATTTGTGAAACAACAATCTTATTGTAGATTCGTCTTAAAACTAGACTTGTTTACGGGGTAATTTGACTATTTCCCTCGGTCTTATTTTCAATGTTTATCTTGAAACGTTCGTGTCAAAGAGAGAATTCTTTGACAAATAATGTCGCTTCACAATAATCGTTCAACACGTACAAACAATACATGAATTAATACATATCGCACGAGAATATATTATGGATGTTCTGTGATTTTGTTTTCGCTGTTACGGTGTAAAGCAATCAATGATTCCTTATGATAGAAAGAACCACTTTAATGTTTTTTGTTTTTTTACAGCGTAAACCAATTGGAAAGAAATTTAATATACTGACAACTGTTTATATATAGTTTGCTTTATCCACAGTTACTTTATCGTTTAGCACTCCAGTAGGCTTCAAATAAACAGATAAAATTTAATCGAATTCGGTAAAATATCCACATGTTTGGGAAATATGTTTTCTTCATTTTCTACGAAGCAATTAATGTAAAAAAAACCTACTCAAATAGCATCAATATTAAAATGTTCCTTCCAATAATTTACTACTAGTTATTGACTATCAATAAATTTATTGGTTAATCAACGTCACGAATTATGGGAATATTCTTCGAGGCTTTGTATTATTTCTGTGATTTTAAACTAATAAATACTGAGCATTTAACATACCTTTACGTTCTGCTCTTTTGCTGAAGGTGTGTTTGATTCAACAAAGTTTACTCGAACGTCATCACTGTAAAATCCACTGGTTACCAAATCATTTATATACTTTTTGTCTTGAGTCGAGTTCATATAACCATGTTGTACATATACTGGAAGTTGTTTGCGATAATTTAACATTTCCAGTATAGTTCCAAGTGATGAAATAGCATCTAATAAGCGGGTAACCTCTTGCTGCACCTGTCGAAATATCCAATCTAACGGCATTATTAAGGTATTAGGGAATTTCAGAAGTATAGAAATTACTTTATTAGGAAGCCCCAAGATAAAATTGAGAAACTCATTATTTTCATCAATTTCAAAAGAGTTAAACTTAATCATGTTAATGATTTGAATAATCCCTTCAAAGAACTACAAAAAAAGAAGAAAAACAATACTCCTTTTTTAACAGGTTTATCACATAATGTTGTTACCTTTTGATGAAAATGCAGGATTTTGATTGGATGACATTATCATAACTTATTCACAAATTTGAAATAAACTGCATCTTTTCTTACCATTAGCTTGGTCAGTTTATTGATGGAATTCCGCAAAGAATAATATTCCTGGTTATTATAATAGAGGAACAATGCGACTTCCGAATAAAAGCATGTAAGTTAATAAGTGTTCTGTAGAAATACATAATCTGATAATGTTTCTGAGTAGTTTTGGCAAGAAAGCCCCGGGTAAGAAATTAAAATAAATGTTTCCCGCTCAACTGATCTAAATTTAGTTTTGACAGTTGGAGGACCATACAATTTACATAAAATGACTTGATACATTGATAACAACGTGAAATTTTTTATAGAAGGTACATTACCATTTCCTGTCTTCTCTTAGATTCGGCATAATTCCTTGCTGCTATCTTAGAAACAATGTATGCTCTTTCCATTGACGTTAAGTCACTATCTAGTTGGGGATTAACTTTTCTCGGTCAGAGAGAACGTCCATAATGCTTTGCAGATCGATTTGATCTGGAGTGTCAGCTGATGATACTGGTAAAATACCTTCTAAAGCATTGTTTAAGACACGTAATGCAGCTACAATGAATATAAAGCATTTTTACCTTTACTAATATTTAAAAACATTGAATGTAAAGTAAAGGAATAACAAAGAGATGAAAAGATAACAATCAGAATAGAGAAAACATACAAAGAGAAAGTTATTATATGGATAAAACAGGTATATCTCCGGTTTTTGGTAGAGTTCGTTTTGCTCAGTCTTTAGTTTTCTATGTAGCGTTTTGTGGACATATTTGTCTTTTGTTGTTTTCCGTTTTTTACCTTGGCGTTGTCAGATTTACTTCTACTATAAGTTTTGAATGTACTTTTGGTGTCTTCCAACTCTTTTGTAGGACCAAATTAAACTTAAAATCAACTGAATTGCAAAATGTTGGCAGTTTAAAAAGCAGTCATGAAAGTCTATTTATTCACCAATATCACACAAAAAACTTCAGTGTTTAATGCAATCATCATGAGATATAAAGAGCTGTTTCAAATCCTAAAACAAGATGACAAAAGTAATTTTTATTAATAAATCAAATGGTAGATAAAGGAAAAAATTGTTATCAAAAGTCTTGGTGTTCAAGGTTTTCAATAGGGAATATTTTAAGAGATTAATATATATATCTATTGACATTTTAGATATTTTTGACTGAAATAAGGGAAGTGGATATTATATCATAGAAGAAGTCTAAAATTAGTTTTGAAATGTTTGCCTTTGCAATTAAGAGGTACAGAACACCTAAGGAAGTTAACTCTTTAAAAATCAGCAGAACGTTTTAATAACATACTGTTAGTGAAGAGAAATAAAGCTTCTCAATGATCAAAATTATTGTTTGTCAAACTGCTATATATCCATTGGATATTATATAGTAGAAGTAGTCTAAAATTAGTTTTGAAATGTTTGCCTTTGCAATTAAGAGGGTACAGAACACCTAAGAAAGTTAACTCTTTAAAAATCAGCAGAACGTTTAATTACATTCTATTAGTGAAGAAAAAACAAGCTTCTCAATGATCAAAATTATCGTTTGTCAAACTGCTAAATATCCATCGAAATTATTCCTGTAAATTGTGTGGTTCAAATTTCTTGAAATTTGTATACTTTTGTCAACATGTCAAAGTAAATATTTTAATGTTGACTAAATGTTTGCATATTTACAATAGTTACGGAGAAGGTTACACACTAATGACTTCCGCGTTTCTCTCATGTTGTGCTTGAATTGGTTGACAAACAACAATTAAAAACGTGTTATATATACAAGGGATCATATTCTAATTTGTCCTACCTTCACAAACCAAAAGATAGTCTTCATATTTAGGGTAGGTTTCATTATTTGCAAGAAGTATTAATTTGTCTAGAAGGTCTTGGTTTCCACTAAAAGCTGTAGCCTGCAAAAAAAAATGTGTCAGGTATTATCAACTCTTAGAAGACACCACCAATCACAGGCATGTGAAATACGGTATTATATGGCAAGCCGTTTTACTATTTATTCTAACTTCAAGATATCTCATATAATATATAAGATACCTCATATAATATATAAGATATCTCATATAATATATAAGATACCTCATATAATATATAAGATATCTCATATAATATATGAGATATCTCATATAATAGATATAAGATATCTCATATATTATCTTACGTCTTATAGAATTCTGGGGATATAATTGGTTAAAGGACTACACGTGACGACTACATGCATTTGATATAGAGTGTCCTAAAAAATATGGGGTTAGTAACCATATGGGGTTAGTTACCACATGGGGTTAGTAAGGAGTAACTTCCCTTTCAAAACAAAAAAGAAATCTGAAAGGTTTCAACAGACGAAGAAATTGATAATGAACGATTGAAATAAATTCATAAAACAAATTTAAAGCTAACAAGTTGTTATTGTTGGCATTTGTTTTTGGTATAGACAAATGGAAGTAGGTTCATAATACTAAGTATTGAAGACTCAATCACTTTGATAGGCCGCTAGTCTAAATACCACATGTGAAGATCGTCGGTAAGATAAATTCGTTACACGGTGTGCTAGTGACCTAATACGATATATGTGGGGTCAGTAAATTCCATATGGGTATTCGAGCTTCGCTCTCACCCCATATGGAATTTACTGACCACATATATCGTATTAGGTCACTAACACACCATATAACTAATAGTATATAAGATATCTTTATACTTTATAAGATATCTTATATACTTTATAAGATATCTTATACACTTTATAAGATATCTTATAAACTTTATATCTCATATATTTTATAAGATATCTCATATTATTTATAAGATATCTCATATAATTTTCTTTATAAGATATTTTATAAATTATATAAGATATCTTATAAACTATATGAGATATCTTAAAAGTTTATTAGAAATCTCGAAGTTAGAATAAATAGTAAAATGCCTTGTCATAGTATTATTTTAATGTTCAAAATTCATATCGTCAACTGATAATCACGTGCTGTGATTACGTATGATGAAAGTAAATGAACAATTTGCCTCTCAATTCAAAATAAATAATATAAATAAATACAATTTATTCCTATTTAAGAAATCGGACATCAAGACTGAAAAACTTCACGTTTTAACAGAATGGTTATGTTGATATGGTTTGCTGTCGTCCTCGCTTTGAACTTTCGAGGAAAATTCATGAGAACGCAGGTTATATTGTATCCCTTACTCTTCTGGTTTGACAATCAATTTTGACCTCTAGATGTTTTTTAGTTAGTTGTGTCGTTGGCAAGCTGTCTCATGGCAGGTATCCCTAATATCCTCCAATTTTGACAATATAACGGATATATAAATAACTTTCATAAAAGTGGGAGGTTTAGCTAGCTATAAAACCAGGTACTAGTATAACCCACCATTTCTTGGGTAAGTACCTGTACCAAGTCAGAAATAATGCAGTTGTTCTCAGTTTGTTCCGTTGGTTGATGTCTAAGGTTTGATTTGGTCATGTTTTATTGACTTCCCCCTTTTAGAATTAACCTTTTTTTTAATACTTTTATTAATATTTTTGGATCTAGTTTGTTTTATTTTTTCGACAAATAAACAAACAAATCATAATATAGATATTAATTATACGACTTTAGTGTAAAGGTTTGAACGTAATTAATACTATCATATTACTTACTGCAGATGTATTTGATACAAAATACTTATTATTTATATTTGTACCAAAACTGCTTGCCAGTTGATTAATATTGACAGTGGATATGCCATACATCGCATTTGCTGAAGAATTTAATGTATCAACGAAGCTTGAAAGTTTCTGGAAAAATTTAAAAAGAGTCTATTAAGATTTAAATAAAATAGATAATGTTATTTGTTTGATTCTAAAGAACGAGATCAAATAAAAATTATATAACAGTTACTGTTTCTGTTCGCAAAACAAAATCTTGAACCTTGGAAGACCAACTAAAGTATATTTACAAATAACATTGCTTTACCAGACTGGACGAGTACATGGATTTCAAAAATAACAATAGTTACTTTCGGTGATGAAATACATTCCAACAACCATAATCAGAATTCTTGAAATTTGATAACATGAAGAAAGTTAGTGTAAAACGTTTTAATACTTTCAAATCATGTCAGCTTCACCTATTCTACATTTACATTCATAGAGTATTTATAACTCTCACGCAATATTAATTTGATAATAAACATTAATTACCGAAATGATATCATTGTTAGCCACAACGTCCCCGAGATCGGGATTCTCATAACTATTCCATAAATCATCAAATGATACATTAACAGCTGTGCCGTTGCTCAACGTCTCAACACCAAGATTGACCCAATCAGAAGGATCTGTGTCAAAAATAGTGGTTGGTATTTTCTGCAAAAAAAAAAAAATGTGTGGAAAATAGTACTGGTTTTCTGCAAAAAAAGTGTCATGAATAGTAGTTGGTATTTTCTGCAAAAAAAGTGTCAACAATAGTAGTCGGTATTTTCTGCAAAATAGTAGTTGGTATTTTCTGCAAAAAAGTGTCAAAAATAGAAGTTGGTATGTTTAACGCCATTTTCAACACTATTGGCTATATTGTCTTGGCCAGTTTTTATTGATTTTCTATGTTGTGTTTTGTGTACCGTTGTTTTTCTGTTGGTCTTTTTCTTTTTAAGCCATGGCGTTGTCAGTTTATTTTCGGCTTATAAGTTTGAATGTCCCTTTGGCATCTTTCGTCTCTATTTGTTTTAAATTGAATAACATATTAGAAAAATATTAAGCTGGGTTTTTGACACTTGTTGTTGTTTGTGTGAATACGTTTGCCAACATTGCATTTACTTTGAGAAAACCAAACTGTAAAAAATAAATTAGTATTGTGTACTGTTGTTCGTCTTTTGATCTTTTTTCGTTTTTTTTTTGCCATGGCATTGTTAGTTTGGTTTCGACTTATGAGTTTAAAATCCCTTTGGTATTTTTCGCCTCTCTTTTAACACTCACCAGATCTGTAACGGATGTTGTAGCTACTTCAGTATTCATCGCAACCTGCTTAACATTTCCCGAATTAAAGTAATAATCTATGTTTTCTGCAGCTGATGTCAGATATGCCGATATACTGGACGGATCCATAGCAGCATATTTAGGGGAAACCTGAATGTCAATTGAAAAAAAATGCCTCAATTACATAAGTATAAACAAACAACAGAACAGTTCTTATAAGTAATTGTGCAAATTAAAACACGAATGTTATGCAAAGTTTTTGAAATTATTTGACATAAAGGAATACGTCTCCCTCTGAATCCTTGTACGGGTTTAGTTACCGTTTTTGTCCTCTTGGGGTTTATCAGCTCTTCAAGTTTTAAGATTTTCAAATAGTTTGCCTCGAGAATCACTGGAGAGACATTTATTGTCGAAATGCACATCTGATGCAGTACAATTAATATCGTTAATGAAATTATAGACTAATAATGTGTGAAAGATTTAAATCAATTTTTGAAGAGGAGTCGATCCGAACATATATTGGCGTAAATAAAACTGCCAAATAATGTATTAAGTACAACATTTTGATACTTACTTTTCCTGGATCCACTGTACACTCAGTATAATCAACGAATATGTCATAAATCTGTACTCGGACTGCAATTGTGTAATTATCGACTGCTAATCCCGGTTTAAGAGTTATATAGTTTTCTTCCTCAACTGAATGTACAAATATGGACTAACGGAGTCAATAAATGAAGTAACTAGAAAATATTCACTATTCTAGGATCATATCATAGAGGTATTTTGGCATTTTTGTTTTACAACGACACCCTCCAATCTCCCTCCCCCAATCACCACCACCAAAACAACATTTATAAAAACCCACTTCAGATAGATTTGGTGTCTTTTTCTGAGCATCCATTTTGGTCATGTTGCAAAATCCTTTTTTTTTTTACAAATATTATAAGTATCATTTAGTATACAATAGAAGCATCTAAAACTTGAAATTCAAAGATTCAGATATAATAAAATTAGAGTGCCATTAAGTGTATAAAAAATATTCAGAAAAAAATCCTTTTAAAATCAAGGGCAGATAATTATATTGAATTTGCTAGGGCAATTAGTGTTTTTTAAAACTTTTTAAATAAAATAAGGCCCATGATCCCCTATTTTTATTTGATATTAAGGATGTATTTATGAAAAGTAACTATCTCACTAAATTTAATCCAATTCTATGACTCCTCAGTTAAGAAAAGTTAAGTTCCCCTATATAACCTATATGATTTCGTTAATTTCAATGTATTTTAACGAAAAAACAAGATCTGTGACCCTCAGTTTTTGTATTGATATTTGAAAGAACATTGATCCCGAAGTCTTTCAAAGAAGTTTACGAAAAATCTATCGTCGGACATTTTGACACCCTCGCTACCTTAATTTCAATAAAAAAGTGGTTTTTTGTGTAACTGTTTGCATTCCTTGAAAGCATTATGCTTATATGTACTCACCTGTGAATAGTGTTCACGTTTACTTACTCCTTTAAAAATAATAGGTAATTATGATAAAACAATTAAATAGATTTAAAGACGGTAAATATGTTAAGAAATCCATGGCAAAATTAAATAGAATATTAACGCTATGCTAAAGAAGAGTACAAACTAATTAATTAGTACATAAAAAACCAATAAACACGTCATGGATCAAATACAGAAAACAGAAGTTATATTAAACAAATAAATTAAACTTAAAATTGTAAATAACAGTTAAAAGAATACAATGATTAAAACGTGTACAGATAAAGTAATTAACAGCATTACATGAAATTAAATGTAAGTAAAATGTAATAAACGGTGTAATATAATCCAATCCATTAAATACAATTACAATCAAAAAGATACCGTACAAAACCAATAACAATCAAGAAGTTTAATAAAAGGGCATTACAAAGCCAATAAACCTGACAGTTAAAGAACGGCTAACATAACATCAATGTACAATAAGCAAGTATACAAAACACTAGTCAATAACGAACCAAATAAAAAGTAAATTAACGTAACGGAAATACGGTATTAAAAGACACAGTAAAATAAAGCAAAGAATGTCAGACTATAACATGTTAAATCAAGTCATAAACGCATAAATGTATTAAAATCCAGAAACATATAGCAATTAAAGAACGGGCAAATACAGTAACGTACAATAAACGAATGATAAGGGACTGTAACATCCATTATAACATGGCAATATTAAATCGATGAACAGTAAGTAGGCTAATAACCATCAAAACAGTCATATACAGTTCATGTTAAAAGAGAGATAACATAGTAATAGTAATGCTTCATATATAACACTAAGCAATTAATTAATTAATAATCAATGTATTTATCAATTATATGTATACAGGTTAAAATAAGCATAAGTTGAAAAGTAAATAAATGTTTAAGCTTATGTAGCATAAAATCAGTAAATTTAACATGTAAATAATTTGTTGAATAATGTATTAAACCAATGTAAAATTAATAACATTAGTTTCATATAAAAATTCAGTATAACATTTCCACTGAAATGTCAACCCTGATGGATCCCCTGGACCATTTATCAAGTTGTAAGAGACTGAAAGCGCGTCAAAGTCAATTAAACCTTTACCTATAGTTCTGCCATTCCCTCCTCTGATAGAGGCATGAGGAGGAGGATGAACTATCTGTATATACATGGATTCCTCCATCCAGTAAAACATGTTCTCAGGGTATCCTATTTTTGTATATAATCTGTACAATCCTACGTCAGAATCTATTCGGAAATTTAACGTATATGTCGAGTTACCCATCTGAGTCTCGTTTCCATTTGTAGGTTCAATCAGATATAGATTCCAGAAGTTAAAAAGAATGTTTGATTGTGTACAATTGTTTCTAGTCAGTGGATAAATTTCTACGCGAGCTGATGTGTAAATAACCATTGGCGAGTCTTTTCGTAAGTATCTTTCGTCTAAAATTTTGGGCGTCAAACATGGTGGAACCTCTGTATGATAAAAGTTTTAACAAGGAATTAACAAATTTAATTTGAACAGTATTACGTAGTTTCGTTTAAGTTTTGTAAATTAACGTTGAAACAAACTATTATAGTTAACGTTTTCTTGGCACACCTGATTAATTTAAATGATATTTTCCCACCGATTCATTTTTATTTCTATTTCAGTGAAATTGGTCCTGTCAAATTATTATTTATTGCTTCATCCAATATTACTATATTGATAGTTAGTTGGCTAGTATTTTTGAAAATAGATTCAAAGGAATATTAGGGGAGTTATCTCCTTCGGCATGATTTCTTGCAATGCATTCTATAGAATTTAAATCTCCCCTGGTGAGGGTTCTTTTGATAAATTAAATATCTAAATTTCAACGTATACTTATATATCCTAGGTAATATTTAAAAATAATACTTGTAGGCTTCCGACCCACAAATCATTACATTTCTAAGCCGATTGGAATTTTATGAATACTTATCTGATATTCCTTATTTCAATTATATATATTGTTTCAATCATTTTTTCCTTCTTCACCTCTGCAGTTTCCTGAATCAGTGCCGGACCCTATGCAGTCATCTCCACCACAAATTGGCGCAGTCTCATTACAATATCGACGGCGTATATGAGTACCAGTTCCGTATATTGATGTTGGATCAGGATTACTGCAAGGTCCCCATGATCCCCAACTACCCCATTGCCCATTAACAGGACCTATCAAAAACAATATTAAAGATTTAATTAATACAAAAGTTATTTTGTATACACTATTGAGTATCGAAATTCAAAAATATACTGTTAAAAAGTCTAAAATGCCAGTATTCAGGGGAATGTCATCGTTTGTATTTCAATCTGATAATTTGATCAATACTGTTATGTACCTCCCCCCTAAAAAATAATAAAAAGAACATTATTTAAATTATACTAGATCAACATCGAAATTTGTATTTATATATTCCTTAGAAGGAGTGTGGTGCAATGTCACATAAAATGTGTTCTATTGATCTAACGAATCTATTTCTAGAAGTTGTTAATATTACAATGCATGAAATTCAACCTTTCAATAAAATATTAATGGCAATAAGGATAATTTCTTTGTCCTTATCTATTGGCTTACTATTTAAAGTGATATATCTAATTTTTCACCTTTCAAATGAACATAATTATTATCTTTTGTGATATGTTATCATATATATTTATAAAATCCTATACCGGTATATGTTTCTGTAAGTACCCACCACACTGCTTTTCAAGTTTATCCGTGCCCAGGTCTTGACAATCTTTCCCGCCATTACATGGTGTAGGATTGTGACAAGTCCGACTCTTACTTGTCATTGCATTACAGTCACCAGAACAATCAGCCCACGCAGTCCATGTCGTATATCCACCATCCATTACAGCTACAGGGGACATAATAAGTGTTAGAAAAGGTATGAACACACAAAATATGTTCTTTCACGAAAACTTGTGGCCTTACAATAGATACTCTTTTTATAATGTTTTGATCGATTCACTATGATTTTATTTAAAAGGGAGAACATTGAAAAAAAACATGCACACAATAATATATTTAGAGCCATTATCTTCCTTCGCCCTTAATATTTTTTTGGTTGTGAAACACAATGCTAACAAGAGATTAGAATGATATTAACACGAAGTCTAGTTAACAACTGAGACTGATTTGAAAAGTTTACAAAATGCTACAGTGAAAAAGGTCAAACTACTAACTAATTTCATTTTAAGGACATTTTTTAAAAGGGACACTTTTCTAAACGTCGTGAAAATAGGAAACTAGAAAGCACTCCACACAAATGAGACTTGGTGCTCTTAAATTAGCTATTGAGAAGGGTCGTTATAAAACAAAATGACAAAGATAAAATAATTTGTAAATTTGGTTCTTTAAATTCAATTGAAGATGCAAATCATTTTCTGATAAAATGTCAGCATTTAAACAACAACGACAAGTTATGTTAGATTCTGCTTTAAATATATGATAATTAAAAAAATTTAGATACAGAAAACAAAATTATTTGGCTTCTTACATTTGAACATGAAGAAATATACATCACTGTGGCTTAATTTGTTATAAATGGTTTACAATAAGAAAACAACTTCTATAGTTAAATCCATATTATCGTAATTTATCATTATTGTTTCTTCGCTGTTTCTATTGTAATCATTATATGTAACATTACCTTTATGGGCCGATGATTGGTTAAATAAAGTATTCGTATTCGTAGTGTCTATCTTGCATAGATTGTGTGGTCTTGATTTTAATTTTACGAGGACTATTCCATTTGTATTATTGTGTGTTATTAAAATCAGTATATTCGGTTTTGATTTGATTTTGATTTGTCAGTTGGTACAATGTCCTTTTTTATGTTCATACGGGTATTTTTACAAATAACGTACATTCATATTGAACTTTGCTTCATCACGTATCCATTGAACATATATAGCACAATTTACTTGAAACAATACAAGCAGCAATAAAAATTATTTAGAATTTTAGTTATTTTGCCGATTTTGTTAATATATTTTGTCCTTTTTTGGATTATCAGCTCTTTGTTTTTTCAATAAGGTTTGGATTTTCAAACATTTTTGCCTTGAGCATCACTGAAGAGACATTTATTGTCTATAAATACGCATCTAGTGTAGTAAAATTGGCAACATTAATGTGGTCATATCTTTTATTATAATTGTCCAATTGTTTTACAGAACTCAAATTATTTTTTTCTTAAAAAAAAATGTTAATACCTTGTGTAAATGTCTGTCTGTCGGAATAAAATGTAAATCATGTCATGTACAAAAAAAAAAAAAAAAAAAAAAAAATACCAGTTCAAGAAAAGACAGCCTTTCACAAAAAAAATATTATGAATAAACAACTCCTTGATTTTAGCAACAACAAAAATAGAAATTCAAAATCATGACAGTTTTCAAATCTTTGGTAATACATGTATGTAATGTAAGGTATTATTGAAAGCGGTACAGTGGACTGTAATCTAAGCCACCCTTATTGAATAACACTTATAACGTTATTATAGAACTCTTACACAAAGTCTGATAACATGATTCTGTTTCTTCTGTTTGATTCAAAACTTCAAAAGTTCTGTCATTGACAAGTTTTATATTTCGACTTCGTGTCCCAACACAGGTTTGGTCTTTAACACCAGCCTCTGGTTTACAGAAACTCCAACGATGATATATAATTCTGGTATTGGTAATTACTGCAAAACATCACATTATAATAAAAATGTTTGTATGAAAGAAAGACAACTCTGGTATTTACTGACACATTTTATGACAGATAGTTGGCAAGTACTTTGAAAATAGATTTTGTAGAATATTATGGGAGTTATTACCCTCAACATGATATTTTATAATGCATTCTATAGAATTTAAATCTCACTTGATAAGTGTTCTTTTGAAAAATTATATATGACTTTCAACAAATTCATATATCCTAAGTGAGATTTAATATATCTACCCAAAAATCAGAGTTACGTAATTTCTTAACGGACTGGAACTTAATGAATACATATCTGATAGTCTTTGTCTTAATACTTTCTATCGTTTCAATAATTTTTTCCTTTTATACCTGTGCAGTTTTCTGAATCAGTGTCCGTCCCTATGCAGTCAGCTCCACCACAAATAGGCGCATTCTCGTTACAATATCGTTGGCGTATACGAGTACCAAGTCCGTTTATGTCCCATGGATCAGGATTAGGATTAATGCAAGATTCCCATGATCCCCAACTACCCCATTGCCCATCAACAGGACCTATCAGAAACAAAAGTAAAGACTTAATAAATACTGAAGCTATTTTGTATACAATATTTTTATCGAAATTCAGAAATAGACTGTTAGAAAGTCTAAACTTCAAGCATTCAAAGAGATGTTGTTGTTTGTATATCAATCTTTTATTAAACCAATTGATATGAACCTAAAGAAAACGAGAAAAAAAAAAGAAAAATAACATAATTTTAATTATAGTATATAACACATCGCAATTTGTATTTATATAAACATTAGAAGGTGTCCGATGCAATATCACATATAATGTGTTCTATTATTCCAACGAATCTACTGCTAGACGCTGTTAATATTACTATACATGGAATGCAAACTTTTAATAAAATATAAGAGGGAATCAGGATAATTGTTTTTTTTTTCCTTATCTATTTGCTTGCTATCTAAAGTGATTTATCTTAATTATCTTGTATGATATGGTATCATAAATATTTATAAGATCCTATACCGGTATGTTTATGTGTAAGTACCCACCACACTGCTTTTCAAGTTTATCTGTACCCAAATCTTGACAATCTTTCCCGCCATTACATGGTGTAGGATTGTGACAAGTCCGACTCTTACTTGTCTTTCCATTACAGTTACCAGAACAATCACCCCATGGTGTCCAGGCAGTATATCCACCATCCATTACAGCTACAGTACAGGGGATATAATAAGTGTTAGGAAAAGTATGAACACAAAAAAGACGTTCTTTGGCGAAAACATGTGACATTAGAATAGGGACTCTTTTTTTAATGTTCTGATCGATTCATAGTGATTTTATTTAACAGGGGAAACATTGAAAAAAAAAAACATTCACACAATTGTATATTGTAGTGCTTTTATCCCCCTTCCCCTTCATAATGTTTGGGTTGTAAAACACAATGCTGAATGAGATTAAAATGATATTAACACGAAGTCTAGTTAACGGCTAAGACTGACATAAAAATAGTTTTGCTGTATTTCTCTACGGAACATAGTAAGTATCTGGCATAGATTATATAGTCTTGATTTTGATTTCAAGAGTACTATTCCACTGGTATTACAGTGCGTAATTCAAATCAACATATATAAATTTGATTTGATTTTGTTTTTATTTTGTCAACTAATATAACTTCCTTGTTTATGCTCATACGGGTACTTTTACAAATGACATTATTGCTTTTTGCATTGCGTGATCAAATGTCCAATTAACAACTATTGCAGTAGTACAGACCACTTGAAACCATTCACGACTATATAGAAGCAATACGAATCATTATTTCTATTTTTTATTCAAATAGTCAAATTGTTTTACAGAACCCAGAAGTATTTTTTTCAAAAGCTTGCTATCATTTTTTCAAATGTTTTTTTTTTTTTTCGGCAGGACAAAAAATGTAAATCATGTACAAAATTAAAACAATGAAAAGTTCAAGAAAAGACTATAAAAAATCATATTTAAACAACCCTTTCATAATTATAAAAATATTAGAAATTCAAAATAGTGACAATTTTCACACATTTGGTATTGCATGTATGATATAATTGAAAGCCTTACGGTGAAGTAAATAATTAGACATTACTATGGAATAACACTGATAACGCTATTATAGAATTCTTACACGTTGTCAGATTACATGCTTCTGTTTCAGTTGTTCTATTAAAAACCTTTCCACTTGTGTCGTTGACCAAGTGCACCTGTCGACTTCGTGTCCCAACACATGTTTGGTCATCACTACCAGCCTCTGGTTTACAGGAACTCCAATGATAATATATAACCCCAGCATTGGTAATTCCTGCAAAATATCACATCGTAATACAGAACGTTTGAAGGAAAGAAAGACAACTCTGGTATTTACTAAAGCATTTTATGTTATATCATAATATAATTTTTAAGTACATGAATAATGTAGAGTCTTATGATATCCTAAAGTCATTATTAAGTATAATGTTAAGTCTTATGTCGATTTGAGGTCCTAAATACTCTTCAACTTCTTACTTTATTTGGATTTTTTAAAATGTTTGATTCGAGCGTCACTGGTGAGTCTTCTCAAGATGAAACGCGCGTCTGTGTACAATATTTTTATTTTAGTATCTTTCAAATTGATGAGTTTATTAGTGCAAGGTAAATTGCAATTTTTGTTTTTATCTCTTCCAGAGAATTCTTGATATCTCATGTAACAGCTGTAGTTACATTACAAACTTGATTCAACCATATTGACAGCTTGTCAATAAGAAGAAAGTCTACTCTAATTTGCCTTACGTATAAATCTTATCTTTATGCGAAAAAGCAAAGTTTGTGCATTTCATTAATCCTCCGAGGAATCCCCAGTGCGCCATGTACGGGAGAAAGTGTAACACTGACAACTGCTTTTTCAGGAAGAATTATGTTGATCAAGAAGAGACGAATAGTTTAGGAGACTGATCACTGGTTTGTAAGAACTGAGGAATGTATCACAATTTAAAAAGAAACACAAAAATTAATATAGCTGAACACCTATTACAGGGAACAATGGTTGTCTGGGAAATAGAAATATGGCCACCAATGACATCTTTGGCCTTAGCTTGCTTATGTTGAGCGTCCGTTTAGCTGTGCGGGATGTATAAATATACAGCCACATCCTGTCAGAATAGGGAGTCCGAATTTCAAACTTTTCATTCCAGTATACTTACAACTTGCAAAACCTATCAATTGTAAAAAGCAGATTCTCCACCGTTGATATGCATGAAATATTTTCCGCTGGGTGTTAAGTGAGCAACAAATAAATCAATTACGTATGGTGTCTAATGAGTTTAATTAGTACAGAAGACAGATGATTATAAGCTTTTAAAGTAGTTGCTCGTTCATGGATTTTATTTGCAATATTCATTTAATAAAAAAAAAAAAAATTATCGCAACGTTTTTTAGTTACTATAAGATAGACTTTGTAAAAAGAAGTTCTTGTAATTTAGCAAATTCTATTAAAGGAAAAGGCAAGATTGAGTTATAAAATCCGTTTTAAGAAGGAAACTGGCAAGTTTCAATTTCTGTTTTGTTTTTATTTTTTTTTTTTTTTGTTTCTGTTTTGTTTTTGTTTTTGTTTTTGTTTTTTGTTTTCTGTTTGTTTTTGTTTAAAGGGGGAGGTTGAGGAATTCAACATGATACATTTTTGTCTTATATAATAACTTGACATCGATGTATGATAATTGACGAAAATACTTTAGCTTACTACCGGTTATGTTTCAAATGTCAATTTAATTAGCAAGCAAAAGTACAAACCCTACAAGTAAATGGACAGCTTAATAGCTATTGACATAACGCCGTAGCCAGTTCCGGATTAAATTCAATCGATGCAGAACAAACGAACCGCCATATTTGTCTTCCTCTGTTTATCTCCAGTCCAACTTAACTTACAGACATATATAGTATACTCAAATAAACAGATATATTAGCAATTTTGTAGTATAAGAGTAAATTGGACTGAAAAACACGTGACTGTTTGTCAATGATAAACAACAATTTAAAGTACAAACTTAAAAATATGTGGGATGAAAGATACTTGTATTAGCAGACAGCTGACACATATCGTCCATGTATATCCCATTTCCCTCTCGTTATACTAAGAACACATTTAGGTAGTATACGTTGATTAATTTTGCGTGTGTTAATTTATGAAATAGATTTATCTGTACTGACGGATACTTAATTCCTGAACTTATTCTAGTCAGTGTGCAGTATGCTTAGAAAGATTAAAGTTGACTTCAGAATCGGACAAAAATCTAAAGTTCAATAAGAGAAAGGACTGGTGTCTTTAACTTACGTCCATTTTTTAAGTCAAGCTGTAATGACCGTAGCTTACTTGTACGTCTCTTTCATCAAATATAGTAACGTAGTGTTCCTATCGATGTCAATAACAATGATATTACTATATATTTGTACCACTGGGTCAATACCTCTGCTGATGGACAGTTAGTCATTTAGGGTTTGACCAGCCTATTAGTACTGGCATAACCATATGGATATTGTTAAATTAAAATTTGCTATTATAATACTAAAGAAATCATATCAATTAAGGAATGTATCTGCCTTATGCATAGATCTGATTCCAGGTCCAGGATTATATTTTTTGTCTTTCTTTGTTCGATCAGTTCTTCAACGTTCAAGGTTTTGGATTTCAAATCTTTTGGTTTCGATCGTCACTGAATTGACATTTATTGTCGAAATGCTCATCTGGTCATTCTGATACAATTGCAGATCATGTGTCCACACACATCTATCTATGTTGAAAGATATGCTAAATAGCTAGGCTATCCAAATGACGTCATTAATAATAAATTATCGGATGCCCTTTCGGATTCTCTACACAGCATGAATTTTTTAGGCTATCTAGATCTATTTAGCGGCTAGGCTAGCTTACGTTCAGTAGTCGAAATCTACGTAGCCCTACGTAGCAGCTATGACATTGAACGCACCCTGGACAGAAAGTATAACGGAGCGTTAATACAATTGGTTCCGTTTTATGTTATTATTACCGCTTGGACAATACATTTGCGTGTTGACTATTTGTCCCAGAGGGTATCACCTATGGAGTGACGCGGTACTTCAGTAATGGCCTGTCATATTTTAGTCCCTTTCTAATAGATCAGCCCTTCAACGTTTATTTTAAGTTTTGGATTTTTCGAAGTTTTGACCTCGAGGGTCATTGAAGAGACATTACTGTTGTCAAAATGAGCATCTGGTACGCTAAAAGAGTAACCGTTTAATATTACATGTATTTAAAAAAGTGAAGACATTCATGTCTGTTCAGCGACAATATAAAGAAAGTATTGCTTAGATTTATGGAAAATGGTCTTTTCGGATAAAAACTGTTTCTCTATAACATAACAAATAAAAACTGTTTCTCTATAACATAACAAATAAAATAACAGCAATGCTGAATACTGTCAACGCCGTATGTTCGATAACTTGCATATTGCAATATTTTTCTACAGTGATCAAGAAAATATATCTTTAGAAGTTTTATTAATGTAGAAAATGTGAAAATTATATTTTCCTATATAATAGACTTCATTAGACCACGAAAAACTGTTGTTTTTACAATTCAAATTTCAATATAAATTATTTCCAGACTAGGTACAGAGGTTGTCTTTTCAATGAAATGTTTACCCTTGTTTTGTTCATGTTAACTTTTGGATCAACGCAAATGGTATCTAAAATAATAGGGCTGTTTAAATATTTGTATTGCACATTGTATGTCTTTTATTTATATATATATAAAAAAAAAATCATTATAATGCGCTTTGAATTAAAAATTTTAGAATCCTTATAATTAAGAAAAAAATATATATCAAATGGAATGCTTTTGTTTCATGCTTATGTCGTTTGTTAGAAAGGTTTTTAAGAAATGAATCGTTTATATCATTTTGTGCTTTTACTAAAGCTACTCCCGTGGTCGACGCAGTTCCATTCATTTAGACCCTATGAAGCCAAATAAAAAAAAAAAAAAAACGCACTTTGAATACAAAAGAGAAAAATGATATTCAGCTGTGGATCGTCTAAGTCAGGTTGACTGCATGAAATGTTTTTTTTCTGTTATCAGGGTTGAAAGCAGTTTGCTGGGATGTCCAATACTTTTCTAATATACTTTATTTTACCTTTTACAAGGATGTGGGGAGGATATAAACGAGACTCAGTGAAATATTTGCAATTGCTCTTACGTATGACTACAACTATACTGCGGCAAAAGTTGAGCAACAAATATCTTTAATTCTATATTTCTATATTTCAAAAATAATCTATGGTTCTATGCATAATAATAGACATATTGTTTTAACAAAGAAAATTAAGCATAAAGTGCAATTACAGTTGTACAGTGTTGCGTTAAACCTTTATTTCTGCAACTCGGCGAATTTTAAATTAAAATATATGTTGCTAAACCTTTTTTTACTCAGTATATACCAATCTGCTCAACACTTACAAAATTCCGTATCACGGATTAATGAAGTCTCACAAGAATTTTCCCGACGAAAGCTTGAACCAGAGTTGTCAATGCCATCATAATATTAATGCTTTGTCCCGATAATATCAAGCTTAGCCCGACGTTTTATTTCGGTAAGCTTCAAAATATTTAAAACAAATAAGTTATGAAAAAAAAAAAAACAACAACAACATCAAGTTGATAAGATAAAGAGAATCATTTATCATTTTATCAGTTTATATAATTTCAGTTGATAGATCATTGGTATTTTTTCTGAAAAATCATTCTCTACTGTTGCGTTTGGCACGAAAAACGCACACAGATGCAAATCCTCACTAACTTGAAACAATTTGAATCTTTTTGTCTTGATTTCTGAGCTCGGTTGTCAAATAAAAAGGCTTCATATAGTGACTCTTGGCTGATATTTATCGATATTTAAATGCAGATACACACCAAAGGAGCAGCAAAAACTTTTGTTATTTCGTATCTTGGAAAAAGACGGACGAACGCAATACTACATCAAAAAGGCACATTAATGACGATCTCTTCAAAGACTAATGCAAAATTCTGAATATATATTTTTATATAGACATATAGACTAAAAAACTTAAAAAGAATCAATGTTGCAAATCTTTAGAATTATTTTCATAGCTTTTTAAATTTGTATCATAATAATATGTTTAGGGACGTTCAAAATTAAAGTTCATCCATATTCCTATTTAAATTTACCGGAAAAGGTAAGGTTAAAGTTCCTTCATAATATTAAATGACGTCTTAATCCTAATCTGTTTAGACCATTGCTTTCACAGCCTTTAACTTGAATGCTTTAAAAGAACACTATTACAGTATCACGTGCATGTGAGAATCACCTTCATGCGTTTTAATGTTGGTTGTGTGTTTCTCTCCTTGAACTTTTAAAAGGTCTTTTCATCTTAATGATCAGCAATGTATGTCGGAGACTGCAGTGACCTAAACATGGTTATGTTCTGTAATTGTCAGCTAGCTTCATCGGATGTTACGTCACGTATTTTAAATGTGCGTTCACACGGTACGATTTTCCTATCGATTTTTATTCAATTTTTACCTGTGCACCTGCTTTCGACTAAAATCAAACCGTGTGAACACTAAAGTCGAAAGTTGAATGTCAAGTCGAAACGTCATTTTGAAATCGAATCCTACGCTATTTCCATTCGAAAGTTTCGACTGGAATTGAATCGTGTGTACGCCAAATCTACTAAATTAATTAGTCGATTGAAAAAAAATCAAGCCAATATTTTTAAGTTCATGTTTTGATATTTTGATATGTTTTGCATTGTGTATTATTTGTAGTGTATTGTTTATATGCCTCTCGGGGTATACTTGTCAATTTAGTAATAAAAATGTTTTGAAAAATTATTAAGGCACCTGCAAAAATCGTTTGAAAATCGGATGAAAATTCAAATCGTGTGAACAGACCGCTTTTCAGTTTACATGGGAGACCTCATTGAATCGGATGCAAAATATGATAGAAAATTTTATCATGAAAACTCACTTTTAGCTGTTTTCAAGCATGAGCTTAATGATTGTTGGTTGCCTTGCATCCATGAGCTTAATGAACAAAAAGATGGTTCAAAAAGCACGATTCGACACCCAAGTCTTTTCTATCAAAATAAGACTGAATGCTTTACACAATTTAAGATTTCTATGAAAAATAATATACACTCTTACCAAAAATAATACACATGAAAAATAAATTCCTCATTGCTGAACCAATATGAAAGAAATAAAGCTAAAGCCTTAAATTTATATTCACTAGAGTGTTGGCGATATCGGAGAGTCTATTCTTATTGGTTTAAATCTGCATATGATTATACAAATATTTATTTTCCTCAACAGTAGCAAGATCGAAATCACTTTAAAATAATTTCATTATCGTTTGAAGCCTAATTAAAAAGTAACATCATTAAATTTTGATATTGTCAGCATTAACATATAACTTTAACGGAGTACAAACACTGTACTTATAAAAGTGCAAAAGTGAGAGTAGGAAAGAGAACGAGATTACTGCAAAGAATTGAATAGAATCTTAGCTTTTCGAATGGACGAATTCCTAAAAATCCGTGTAAAAATGTTTAACGGAGTAAACACTATTGTTTCATCATTGTTAGCCTTTTCATTGTATGCATACAAACAGAAAAAGATGATAAAATAGAAAACGGAAGGATTGCGCCCAATTTCAGTAGTCATTACAGTTTGGCCTCTTAACTAATTGAAAAATGCTTTGATGAATCGTTGAACATGTCACCAAACGCACTATTTCCATTCTCATACCAAAGAAAAAAACTTCTTTAGAAGAAAAGTTATGTAGTGTTTGCCCTGGGATACTGCCAGCACATCCTGTCTTTATAAGTTAATATTCATATTGCACAAACTTTTGTTGTCGTTATCCCTTTAATTGTGCATGTTTCTTTCCTTCAAGTAGGTTGGTTAGGATCTTTCACATTGTGTACCATTTTTTCACCTCTCTGTAATTATATTATTTTTAACATACTCGCCTCTGTATTTTTCTATTTTGTTTTTTATACCGAAATAATTTAGTTTGTCCTTGTTCCATCACGAAATGATCTTTCTTTAACTTATAATTTTAATTTTCAGTATTCATTATGATGACTATATTGTAAATGTAGTTTGTACTAACATGAGCAACACGACGGGTGCCACATGTGGAGCAAGATCTGCTTACCCTTCCGGAGCACCTGAGATCACCCCCAGTTTTTTGGTTGGGTTCGTGTTGCTCAGTCTTTGGTTTTCTATGTTGTGTTTTGTGTACTGTTGTTTGTCTGTTTGTCTTTTCTTTTTTAGCCATGGCGTTATTAGTTTATTTTCGACTTATGAGTTTGAATGTCCCTTTGGTATCCGTCGCCTCTCTTGTAAATGGAAGCTTTGCAGTTTTTTAGTTGCGGTATGTGAGTGTGTGTTTTTATTAAAAATAAAATTCTATAATAAATGAAAAAAATAGAATTGCTGAACTCCAGACTAAAATTAATAATGGCACTTGTATCGAAGAATCAATATTAGGGCTAGCACTATATGACTATTGCTTAAGGGTTTAATATGTGGTTAATACTTCATATCTTTGCTTTACGTGTTAAAGACAGGTTAAAAGCTACATATATGGTTAATGCTTAAACCTTTTACATGTTTCACTACAAACGTTGACTCCAGGGTCCCCGCCAACCCCCCTCCCTCTTTTGGATCTGCGTCTGAACATTATGCCAAGCCACCAAGGATACGATGTTAGTATCAATATTATACATTCTATGTACAAAAATTTGTTAGATCTCTGAAGAAATTGATGAAGAGATAAACATTATACTCGGTACCTAAGGAGTTACCACTGTATACTGGGAAAGATTAAGTAGGGGATGCATGGGTTAACAGTGAATAATCAGGGTTAATGTCAGAGTTATCACTGATTTTAAAGTATTGCGGACAATATTAGAGTTTAAAAGATATATAAGTTTTTTTTATTATTATCTAAATCAACAGTTCTTGATATTGACGTCAGATCTTCGGCATTCTGTATTGTATTCCTTTGTTTGATGCTTTACTGACGTCTGACTAATTCAATCTATTTAAATATTTAAGTGGACAGAACAATAGCTCACACTCAAATATTTGAGTTCTCGCCAATCAAATTATTTTTAAATTAGAATAAACCCATTATTCTATGAACGCATTTCATCAATACATTTTTGATACAATAATTGATTGACTATCTTGTCAAAACAATATTGACAATAACAAGGTCGATCGACAGTACGAAACACGTGCGAACGGTTGAAACAACAGAAAGATTACTAAACACAAAATCAAAAAGGTAAAAAGGTTGCACGATTCCTTTAAAAAAGACGGAAGATACCAGGGGGCTATACAAAAATCATAAGTCCAATAAACACCAATGGTCAAATTAAAGACGGAAGATACCAGGGGGCTATACAAAAAGCCAATAAACACCAATGGTCAAATTAAAGACGGAAGATACCAGGGGGCTATACAAAAATCATAAGTCCAATAAACACCAATGGTCAAATTAAAGACGGAAGATACCAGGGGGCTATACAAAAATCATAAGTCCAATAAACACCAATGGTCAAATTAAAGACGGAAGATACCAGGGGGCTATACAAAAATCATAAGTCCAATAAACACCAATGGTCAAATTAAAGACGGAAGATACCAGGGGGCTATACAAAAATCATAAGTCCAATAAACACCAATGGTCAAATTAAAGACGGAAGATACCAGGGGGCTATACAAAAAGCCAATAAACACCAATGGTCAAATTAAAGACGGAAGATACCAGGGGGCTATACAAAAATAAACACCAGTGGTCAAATTAAAGCTATAATAAACACCAGTGGTCAAATTAAAGACGGAAGATACCAGGGGGCTATACAAAAAGCCAATAAACACCAGTGGTCAAATTAAAGACGGAAGATACCAGGGGGCTATACAAAAAGCCAATAAACACCAATGGTCAAATTAAAGACGGAAGATACCAGGGGGCTATACAAAAAGCCAATAAACACCAATGGTCAAATTAAAGACGGAAGATACCAGGGGGCTATACAAAAAGCCAATAAACACCAATGGTCAAATTAAAGACGGAAGATACCAGGGGGCTATACAAAAATCATAAGTCCAATAAACACCAGTGGTCAAATTAAAGACGGAAGATACCAGGGGGCTATACAAAAATCATAAGTCCAATAAACACCAATGGTCCAGGGGCTATACAAAAGCCAATAAACACCAGAAAAGCCAATAAACACCAATGGTCAATAAACACCAATGGTCAATAAACGGAAGATACCAGGGGCTATACAAAAGCCAATAAACACCAGTGGTCAAATTAAAGACGGAAGATCAATAAACACCAATGGTCAATAAACACCAATGGTCAAATTAAAGACGGAAGATACCAGGGGGCTATACAAAAATCATAAGTCCAATAAACACCAATGGTCAAATTAAAGACGGAAGATACCAGGGGGCTATACAAAAAGCCAATAAACACCAATGGTCAAATTAAAGACGGAAGATACCAGGGGGCTATACAAAAAGCCAATAAACACCAATGGTCAAATTAAAGACGGAAGATACCAGGGGGCTATACAAAAAGCCAATAAACACCAATGGTCAATAAACACCAATGGTCAATAAACACCAATGGTCAATAAACACCAATGGTCAATAAACACCAATGGTCAATAAACACCAATGGTCAATAAACACCAATGGTCAAATTAAAGAAAAACGACGAAAAGAATAACAACAATAATAAAACATAACACACACACACACACACAAAAAAAAGATTGAGTGACACGAACCATACTTTATCCTACAATCGACCTGTCTCCTATTCTAAATAGGTATACAGATAACGTATAATATACTTTTATAATCCCCTGGTATCCTGTTTCTGTTGTGAGCGAACGGTTATACTCCAATAACTGTTTACGTCACAGTTCAAATTGGGGTCCTCAACTCTGTCCGCATTGAAGTCATATTGATTTCTTTCAAAAACAAATTCAACAGTTTGGGAAGTAAAAGAATATACTTTTAAGCGTAGAAGTTAAATTTACAGGATATAAACAGTATTCGAACATCGTAAGAAAATATAAAAATTATTTGTACTCTCTACGAAATAGGAGAAAACTCGGTGGTGAACCTCGCTTTTCTCTCTGTTTCTAAAGTTCGATCATTTTTATATATTTCCTACATGGTACGAATATTGTATAAACACCAGGTTTTAAGCTTCATTTCATTTTATCTTTTAATTATTTCATGTTATATCCTAAAAGAGAGGCGAAAGATACCAAAGGTATATTCAAACTCATAAGTCGAAAATAAACTGACAACGCCATGGCTAAAAAAGAAAAAGACCAACAGACAAACAATAGTACACAAAACACAACATAGAAAACTAAAGACTGAGCAACACGAACCCCACCAAAAACTGGGGTTGATCTCAGGTGCTCCGGAAGGGTAAGCAGATCCTGCTCCACATGTGGCACCCGTCGTGTTGTTCATGTTAGTACAAACCCGGTAATAAGTCTAATTCGGTAGGTCACGTTCGGGAAAAGGGGACGGGACAAAACAACCTTACAATTAATCATTTTAATTATAGCTGATATAACAGAGTAATCGATATCTATCAAAAATGTTGACATGTAAAAATATCCATTAAAATGCAAACTTACAATGAATACATTCTACATAAAATAATGTTTCTTATTGTTCTTCTGATAAGATAGAGAAAAAAAAACTATCTTTATTTATGAATGAGAGGCGGATACCAAGAAACCAAGGGAACATCTAAAACTACTAAGTTTGATCATCACTATATATTTCCTCAGATGGAATTTTCTTATACTTTGAGAAAATGAAGATTTTGCCATGCTTTTTTAAAAAACATAATCAAAAGTATGGGTCACCGTGCTATTTTTCAAGTTACAAGTCGTCCAAAATTTCCCAATTTTGCATAGATTATTCATGAAAAAAACCCACTTTTTTGTGAATAAAAGAAATCTATGAGATATAATTTTGAAATAAAGTATGAGAAGATAGGATTATAATATGCTTTGAGAAAATAAAAAGAAAAAATGGTGTCACCGAACTTGTTTTCTTGCTACAAGTAAAACATGAAAATGTCACTATCATTCCAGTATAAAAATTACTATTAGAGTTTTCTCCCTTATATGACTAAGTTGATAAATTGAATCGAACAAAACCAATATTTAGTATTTGTTAAAACAGGCTGAATAATGCAATAAATCACTTATTTTTCTTTATTTAAAACGAACAGTCTTACACATTAATTACCAATCTGTCTAATTATGTGCAGATTTAAGCAAAGAACTAGACCGATTGTGTACTGCTATTTTACAATCCAAGATGGCGGTTTATAGATAATCTACCGTAGTCCATGGAAACTTACACCTTGGTATAAAACGAAAAGACAAACAAGTCTACAAAACATTTATAGACTGCTGGTTTCTTAAGCCGAATTTTATTGTTTGAAAGTGACAACTTTTATTATCATAATATATAATGTCGTAGTTCACTGTCACAATACTGGAAAGAGAACGTCATGTTTTTGTAATAATGCTGCGCGGCTTGTAATATCTTCATAATTTATTTATCTAAAGTTTTTCAAATGTATTCAAATAATGAATAATTTTTATATAAATTAATTCACTGTTTTCTGTTGATACAATAGCTTTTACCGGTCGATATAGATGGTCCCGTGTCCAAATAAATCAGATCCAAAGTCAAAATTAATGTGTCTTAACCAGTTACATTTATCCGAATAAATTAATCAAATCACACAAATTTATTACGGCATATATGTTGCAAGGCACGTGTAGTTTTATGTCCCACCTACGATAGTAGTAGAGACATTATGTTTTCTGGTCTGTGCGTCCGTTCGTTCGTCCGTCCGTCTGTCCCGCTTCAGGGTTGAAGTCCAATCAACTTGAAACTTAGTACACTTGTTCCATGTTCCTATGATATGATCTTTCTAATCTTAATGCCAGATTAGAGTTTTGACCCCAACTTCACGGTCCACTGAACATAGAAAATGATAGTGCGAGTGGGGCATCCGTGTACTATGGACACATTCTTGTTTAGATATGGTTTTAGTCAAACGATATAAACATGAAATTGGGATAAAGGAAGAAACAAGTGAAAAATAGAGATTTGCTGAATGCAGATCATCTAAAATTGCTTTAGATCATGCATGTTCTGATAAATAATATGCAACAAACGACGTTTATGTTAGAAAATAGGAAAAGCATTGAGTTACGCAATCTGTTGAAAATAAACACGATAAAGCGATGTAATTTCCGCTCTCAGGTTATGTAAAGTTCTATAAAATATGAAACAGAACACTTGTGTACTTATAATTGTGAGTATGATTAATGATGATTGCCAATCAACTTCTTAACAACACACACTTTTAAGATTCTATCGAAAAACCAATAAACCAGCTGCATTTATTACATGTAACGTTAAGTCTGTATTCCCATGTATTATACCATGCATTAATTCTGTACTATTGACTGTGTTATTCATAGATGGGTTTATACATCTATGGTTTATTCTAGACTAAGCGGTAAGTCCTTTTCCTTTATTTTTGCAAACCATTTCATGAGTCTTTCATGACTTGCGTATAAAAATAATTAAAACAGAGAATAGCTATTAACGGTTTAACCAATACCAATTGAATGAAAGTTTGTTTAAGGTTAATAAAAATCCGTAAGCTGTAAAATCTATTTTTGTTATGGTTTTTATCACCAACTAGAAAACAGATTGTTTAATACATAAAAACGAAATCGGTGACCCTATGTATATCAATCAAACATATATTTTTTCAAGAAAAATGTATGCATTTAGTTTTAGTGATTCGAAGAAAATTAAGAACGTTTTTCGTCCATTTTATGCGTTTCTTTACATATGTTCACTTATTTTGAATATTTCAGAAAAAAAAAATGAATAAATAATTGTTTTTCGAGTTTCAATTCGATTATAGATTACCGCAGCTGTATGCAACATTTTACAAAAATCAGAGACTTGATCCATGAACTGTAACTTGACCGGAAGTAAAATTTCGATGAGAACATTGAATATCAGGTTAATAGGCTCCATATTCCTACAATTCTTTTGTAATGGCAAAGGCCTTGTTTAAATACTAGTTAAAGACGCAAGTTCATTATAATATTATTCCCTCTAAAATATAACGAAAGATAGTTTTTTCTAAACTTTTTGTATCAGGAGTACCAAATGAAAGTTATTTCAGAAACATGACTTTGTTGTGTGCATCGAAACACACACACACACACAATATTTTTCGAAATGTGCATCTACTTCATAATGTCTGCACCTTGTAATTATTCATTTCGAAAGTTTATTTTTCATTAATGGTGCTCAAAAACATAATTGTCAAGTTTTGTAGGGTAATAAACATTTCTTTAACTCGGACGCGTCATTATTCAATGTGTCTTAATCTTAATTATTTTGCATTTCATGAATGGTTTTCCGCTGAGAGAATAAGATTTAAATATTTTCTAGATCGAATTCGTCGATATCTTCGTTCCAATGATGAGGCTTTTTTAGTCTCAATAGTCTCATTGTTTTTCTTAATAAGCAGAATTATTTTCTGAATAGACAGAATTCTTTTCTAAAAGAAACAACACTTTTCTATATTTTAATCATTATTAAAGAAATCTAAGTTGATTTAAGAATTGGATGCTTCTTTTTGGGGTGTTGACCGATTTGGAAGTACATTTTGTAAGAAGCGCTTTATACTAAAATTTTGCACACGACCAACGCTTTTACAACCATATAAAATTAATTCTTATAATTTACATTTTATGATGTAACCATGAAATAATGAGTTATATCAAATTTTTCGTTTGTTTTCCTATGCATTGTTGTGACGTTGTCTCGAGAAGCACGTGCTGTCATAAATGTTGTATTTTATTGGGAAATAAAATCTAATTCTGGAATGCCTCTTAATTGCTGTCAGCCAAATCATCAAATTTATAGTAAGGATTGCTATGAACAATACATGTATACATGTAGTGTAATTATTAATGTATTTTTCTCATATAAAAAACAGTTGCATGACTAGGAAACATCTTTCATGAAACACTCGGTCGATTATCTGACAATCGAAATGGTCATTTTGTTGCATGAGCACTTAACGTGTCCTGAACAATTCTATGATGACAAAAACATTTAAACGCTGAAATCAAACACAATGGCAATTGTAGGTGAACAAATACCATTTAGCAATTGTACTCAAAATATCGATGTTGACACAATATATAACAAGGAACAGTTAAATATCTTAAGCAAATACTACAAATTTGGAGAGGTATAAAAAGTTTATCATAAACCTATTGTTGACTTTTGATGTCAGTTGATACAATGATAAAATAACCCCAGACATATGACGAATATCTGTGGTTAATAAATAATTTTCTTTAATTCTTTGGCAATTTAACCCTTTCTGGATCTACTGTTTAAAAAAAAAATAATCAACGTGTGGTTGCCAATAGATGACTGGTTAAGTTAACCTTTATCAGCTCTCTGGATGAATCGAAACGTGTTAACAGGTGTTAGACAAATTGACAACTTTATAAAATCTTTTACTATGCGGAAATAGTTCGACCTTCAGAAATTGTTGTTTTAAGTAAAATTGTTTACTATTACATTTGAATATATATTTCATAAAATGCAAATGAATATTTTTGATTAAAGGTGGTCTTTTAACAATGTTTGCTTCCATTTGATCCAGAGATACATAAAAGAAGGTTATGCGCACCAATTTCGTTAGTGTATGATGTAAAAATCAGAAAGCACTCGAAGATGAAATGAAAATGTATTTCATAATCATTAGAGAAAGAGATTCTTACATAGTAACTCGTGAATTGTCGGATTTATCCAATCTCGATACTAAGTAGTTACATTATCGAATTCTAAAGTCGGACTTTAAAATTCGATAACTTAACTTACTCGATTCGATAAATCCGATAATCCACTGGTACCAATGTAAGAATCTATATGTATTAACCTCATCAAACGTCAGTAATTGTTTATCATCAGAGGGCGCTGACATCTAAACAAACTAATACTGGTGTGGATGCCATACAGTGATTATATATTCTCGTAAACGGATTAAGCTTATGCACAAAGGACTACAGCAGCTAATTGTACCGAAAGATGTGATATACTGGAGTAAATTGATCAATCCTACTGCTGGAAAAATAAACCAGATTTATGAAATGCACACCTCTCTTGAATCCCAAATGCAGTGATATACCCTTTAAGGTCCATTGACCGTTGAAATATAAGCATTTTGAAAAAAAAGTGTAATATTACATCCTTTTTCGTCTGTTTGATGCAATTAGTGCCCGCCTGGAATCCCATTTCAATGGTATCAATGGAATTAAATCTTTCAACATGTCTGACTTAGGCCACACCAATTTGATTAATAGTTCTTTGGACAAAAGCTCCAAAAGATATGGGGCGAGCGAGCGAAATATTTTTGCTTTTATATATTTCTTGAAAATGAGTTTTTTTTTAGGCCAGTGCTCTACAAGTGAAGCGAGCGGTATTTCTTTTTTTTTCAAATTGTGTGATTTAGAAGTACAATTTATGTACATGTTATAACTGGGCTATTTCATAGAAAAACGAGGAGCCACAGATGCTCTAATGCATATAATTTGATTTAATTGGTGCCTGTACCATATCAGACTTTCTTGTCTCACTGTGGTTTAGTTATTTTTGGTTATTTTCTTCAAGTAAGCTTTGTCTCTGTGTTTTTTTTTCATTTTAATCCATATATATATTTAGGAAGCATAGCAGATGCAGTTTTACAAGAGGAAGTAAGTTAGTTAGGTAAATGACACATGTTGAATAAAATTAAAATATGTGTATGTATCCAAAAAATTAAATGCCCCTGAAAGATATTTGATAGTTTTCATTATATGGTAATGATTGTTTATTGTTGTAGTTCAGTGTTTCTGTTGTTCCGTTGTTTTCCTCTTATAGTTAGTGTGTTTCCCTCGGTTTTAGTTTGTAATCCGGATTTGTTTTTGCTTAATCGAATTATGACTATTGAACAGCAGTATGCTACTGTTGTCTTTATTTATTGGCTGCTTGCCATCCAGTTGGAACTATTTATGCATATTTAGGATCAAAATAATGAGTGAGGTGAATATTTCTTGCTTTGTACTAAACAACATCCTGAGTAAGATAGTTATATTGCTATACATGTATATCCAAATGTATTAAAATATTCCCTTGAAATACCTGTCATCCCATTCACATGCATTTTTCTTACTGAGCAAAACACTCTTTCCTTTGCTCCTAAAAGCTGTAATGCATTTAAAACTCGTTAGCTTAACTAGAAGTGGTTGAAACACTACCCTAACTATTATGAGCATGCCAATCACAAATACGGCATCACCTTGGTCTCGTTGGAACTCTTTATTAGATATTAAATTCCCCCAACAAAAGAAGAGTTCTGCTTGCATGCCAAAAGACTAACAAGGGGATATGGGGTTTCATCAACATCAAATACTTCTGTGATTTTTTAAAAAGTTCATGGTAATTTACAATTCATTTCATCCAAAAATATATAGGTCTATGCCTGTTGAAACAAGGATCGGGGGTGACGATGGTTCTAACAAATATTGATGTGTTTGTGGTCATCTAACGAAAGATTTTTAATTTTTGCATCCTAGAACAGGTCTTTAAAGGTAAAACGAGAAGCATTTCGGATAATTGTGTGTTCAATAACTACTTGTCCACGGCAATGAGCTGCCACAACTGCATGTTGGCATCCCGATTTTTGACCTTTTATTTACAAATCGATTTATCACACGTGCGTTTAAAACGATAGGAGCATTATATTCAACAGAAAGCGTCTATGTGAAAAAAAAAAAAAAAATTCAAGGAGAAACTAATTTTGGAGCGGCATGCGGACCAAAAATTTGCGGAAGCGGTAAATTTTTTTTTTTTATTGAAAAGTCAATTTCTCCAAAACAGGAGCGGGAAAATCCAAAGAACTATTAATCAAATTGGTGTGGCCTTATAACTAGTAGTTTATTTTGTTGACATTTTACTCGGTAACTTTAAGTGATATGTTTACCGCCTCATTGGAGGTAACTCCTTCGCTAGTTTTAGTGCTTGTTAACATTCCTAAGACAAACTCTAAACCATTGTCTGTTTGCTGGTGCCTGAACCTTTGCAGCTGGATATGTATGTAGACAAATTTCAATGTGAATAATGTTCTTTTTCATGCAGAATGTTTTATTTTTCATTATGTTTAAAAAAGAAGAAAAAAATAAAAATATAAAATGTTAAATGAAAATAACACATTATCAATGTCGTGCGTTCGAAGAGCTTTTCTGGGTTAACCCTCACCAGGGACGCTCACACCCCAAACATCTGAAAGCCAATCAACTATCAAAGTAATTTAGGTTAGTATAACTTTTACAGATAACAAAGCGACCTATTTCTATATTTTTAAAGTACGATACAATTTATTTTTCTTTTCCTTTTTAGATCCGATACAAAATGGTTATTTTTCAAGGCACTAAAATTTTACAGCAATCAAACTTTAATGGAAACGCAGTACCTCGTCTCAAAATATTTTTTTTTACAATTTTATTAAACTCTTCACGTAAAATACTGCCATATATGTTGAAAATTTTGTTTTAGGCTGAGCAATACATTAATCAATAATTACGGATGTTTACAATTTATATATTCTATACTTAAGTTAAATGTATGTAAGTGATGCCTATAGAAGCATTAAGGGGATACATAAATTTCTAGTCTGAGGGGAAATCGCTTCCATCCATTAAGCATGGTTTACATTTGGACAAGGAATGACAGGTTCACTCTAAATTCATGTTTACGATACGTTTTTAAAGGAGGATAAATGACAATGAAATTGTAAACAATGTATTTATTTCTCCAGCTCACCACAGTTTTAGAGTTTTGTTTAGTCAGAAACTTGCTTCTATATGTCTAGGTTCATCGAAAAATAATAATTTAAAAAAGTACTAGGAATTTATGTTTCGGTAATTTCTGGACAATTTGCATTAGTCAGAAAGCTATTGATTTTATGCCCCGCCGTCAGCGGAGAGGGGCATTAAGTGTTTCCCTTGGCCGATGCCCCTTTATAACGTTATATGCAAGCGGGGACACCATCTGTGTCCCATGGACACATTCTCCATTTATTTTTTTTAACTGATCACAACTGCTACGGTTTGCAATGTACATTGTAGGGATTGTTTAACAGAGCTTTTCTTTTAAATCATATTGAATATGCATGACATATTTGCCACTGGACGTTTAAAAGCAACTTAAAGGTTGCATCATATATATACTAAACCCCTGGTCATATGACTCCATACTTTTAATAACTAGGACCCAACCCATTTCAGTAGATAATGTCGTAGTTCTCAATGTGTATAATCTGATCAGATTTCGTAATTCCTGCTATCTAGTTTTCCGTACGTACGTATTAATACAATCATATTTGGTATTATACTTTTCAACATAGGATGCCAAAAACAGCAATATGTATGTTTAATATTCATTTACGAGTTGTAATCTCAGTGTTTCTATATAGATTCTTTTTGCATTTTACTGAAAGATGCATTTTGATTTTGATTTAATTTTTTATTCCTGAATAACAGTGGTGCTGTTTCTGTTCAATCGTTTTATCGCAATAAAGGTCTTTTAATACATTTCAATTGTAAAAGAATCGTGAACAACAAAGTTAAAAACCTATTAATTTTAGAAAGTTTATTACCAGGACTTTCATTAGATACCATACATGAATATGTACTGAACTCTTGCATATTGGTAGACATCAAGTATATGGTGTTGTATTCTCAGTACCTTATGTCAGCCATCTTTGATTTGGCCGCCATATTGGATTTTTTTCGTGGCTCCATATCCAAAAATGTTCATTAGTATCATAACTAACACTGTGCAAAGTTTCATGCTTTTATTATAAAGTGATCAATTATACCAATATATAGGACTTAGCTGCTGGACTAGTTTAATATATTTAAAATAATACAATTACTCTTGTACAAATTGAATTTTCTGGAAACAAATTAAACTCCAAGATTAGATAAATGTACCTTTGGCAATATTTCTAGTTAAATTTCTCAGAACTTGGTAATCTTGCATATCTTTGATACATTTTATGGTCTGTTGTGTTTAGTACAATTAAATTTGCATTTTTCAATAGTGCAATTAAAAGCTAGTGATCTATTTAGCTATATATTAAAACCTGAAAACAGTTTTCTGCATTGATTATTTCAGTCAACAGATTTCCAATAAACAAGGAGCAATGTTCTTATTACAGCAGATTTACTCGAGTGTGTGCAACTAACAAACAAAGGTTAGTTTTTTTAAATTTTCTAGTTGGGTCATGAAATCAGTACAACCTTTGTTGACAACCTATTGAATAAAATAACGATGCTTTCTACATGTACTTGCCAATAAAACCATTGGATGATGACTGAAATACATGTCTGATCATGAAAAGGGAGGTTTGGGGTTAACGACAAAGTGGCAGCAACCCAACGACAAAGTTAAGAATATAACATTAAATGTGCAACAACAATATGTCAAGCCGTCTTAGTCGTCTCAAGTCAATAGAAGTTTCGAATAAATTTAATAGAAACAATTTAAAGTAAATAAATACATAGTTTGCACCGCTTTTTACGTACATTTTATACTTTTATAGACCTATTTCACACGACTGTACCTATTCCATAAACCCAATGCTTTAAATTAAAAACCAAAACATCTTAAACATGACATACAATAAGTACCGAGGAGTTTTCTACAGACACTTGAAAAATTGACAAGCTTGTTTATATATTTACAATTAATATAATAAAGATTTTATGGTTTACAAAAGCATAACTTTAATTCACGAAGTACACAGTCAAATATTTCAGCTGTAAAATATCTCTCCGTCTGCTAATTTGCAGTATAAACGTATTATATTGATGTCTGTGCATACAATGCCTTTACCGCAAGAAGATATATTTTGTGTTGCCGTTTACACGAGACCCTTTCGTGTTTATAGTTTTACCAGGTTTCATTTTGGGAAATGCCCGATACAATTCAAAACAAATTAGTTTCGTACAAAAAGTACCTAAATATTTTTATTCAAAGTGAATGCGATGAGTAAGTATCAGGGGGTTATAATTCAATTCTTCATTCATCCTAATCTGATATATTCCTGCAATTGTATGGTTGGTTGATTGATTATTGCTTAACGTTGTGTCAGCACGTAACGAATATTTTTAAGTACGTATCATTATGGTAAACATACAGAAGTGCAAATGTACTTATAATAATAGATAAATGAACTTAACCGAAAACAACGAGTGGTTTCCTAGTCTCATAATAAACTCATCATAGATTCCAGTATCAAATTTTTAATCGAAAACAACGAGTGGTTTCTTAGTCTCATAAATTGTCATAGATTCCAGGATCAAAATTTTGTACGCGTTTCTTCTACAAAAGACTCATCAGTGACGCCCAAATCAAAAAAGTTAAAAAGGCCAAATAAAGTACGAAGTTGAAGAGCATTGAGGACCCAAAATTCCGAAAGGCGTTGCCAAATACAGCTAAGGTAATCTATCTCTGGGTTTATAGAAAATCCAAATATATATTTTAAATATTTACTGTGTACATTATCGTTCTCCATAACGATCCGGCACCATCGTAAGAATGATTGTTGACTACTATCTACTTACAAGTCACAATGACGTGAAGCAATATACTAGTGCAGAATATTTTTGGTATTTTTTACAAGTTACCAATATATTCTGCACTAGTATTTTTCTTCACGTTTTTCCTTCACACAAACATAATAATTATGTTTGTGTGAAGGAAAAAATGATGGGGGGGTCGGGACGTGTTTATGTTCGTAAAATTAGAAGGGATCTTTGTTATATGATTTGAGGAATCGATTGGAGTCTAAAAAAACATGTATATTCTGAAATAAACATGACTATTCATGTAACTATAATTAAAACCTTTTCTCTTGCGTAGAAATTGATTTTCCGGGCTGTAAATTAATGATATCTGCAAACCGATCCATCTATGTCGTAAAAGCTAGAATAGGGGTAATTATCAATAAGAATTATTGCCGACTTAGTCTGTCAATTTAACGAGTGTAATCTCCAAATAAGTACTGTTAAGCATATTCTAACACGTTTTGCTATGAAAATACATTTGTACATTAACCTTAGTGTTCTTGGTTGTTTCTATCTATTATATAATCATGGGCACTTTTTTGTGTAGGGGGACCGGAAGTATTGTGATGTGTTTCTGTTGATCTCTTTCGTTCCGTCAAAATGACATCAGAGAAGGACATATTATAAAATGGTCTGAGAACACGCTACATTAATTAAACGCCCATGGTAAAACATTAACAGGCGACTAAACAATATGTCAAGCTCTAAATCGTTCCAAGTCTATAAAAGTTGTAAATAAAAACAGAAACAATCAAAGATCTGACATTTACACCCAACAGTGGATCTGCATTCAGCCTTTTGTTTCTATCAATGACCCCTCATCAATCGCAAATCGATGCCGTGGTACTCGACCTATCCCCTTGCTTCAACTGTTAATAATTAAAAGCATCACCTATACACCCCAATACAGATAAAATAACACTATTATATCATCGATGCCGTGGTACTCGACCTATCCCCTTGCTTCAACTGTTAATAATTTAAAGCACTATCGATACATCCCAATACAGATAAAACAACACTAATATATCATTTACATGTAACTAATTACCTATCAGGTCATTAATGCAGAAGATAAAAAGCTTTGTCGGGAAGCTATAAATATGCACAAGATAAATCTACTACGCCTATCGGCATATACTGATTTGTTTTGATAATTATCTGTGTTATGAGATAAACCTTATATAGACTGGTACAGTACAGAACGAAGATATATTTCAGTGGTGAACTTCGTAATTTATTTTCAAAATATAGGATTAATAACAAACAAAAGTACGCAGTTGCAATTGTAAGTATTTGTTATCTTGTAAAACAAGGATAGTTTTTAGTTCTAAATTAAGGCATGAGCAGTTTACCTATGTTGAAATCTCAAAAATAGATTAAGGCGATTAAATCAAGGTTACACCCACAAACTGAGGGAATCACGTGAGTACCAAAAGGAGAGAGACCGGGAGCGACGACAGGGTAAGCGTCTCGAGCTCATTCTGCGCATTCATCACCCGTCATCTCGTCTATTTAAGTACATGCATTTAAAAAATGAAATTACGTAATAAACTCAGGTTACAGAATATATAAGTGGTAAACAACTTGTGTGCATATGATAATATGTGAAAGTAGTCATTTCATAATAATTTTTGATTCACTGTACACACCTGCTAACATATATATAGCTAAATGTTAGCTTTGTAGCTTAATGACAAATCTGAGGGTCTGGATGGGGTTTACAGAAAAGGGAATAATGGGCAAAAATTGCAGAATAAAGGAAAGAAAATATAAAGAATAGAGAAACAAGGCTAAAAATATAACGAATATAACGGGTTGCTTAAATATAAAGAATAGAGAACAACAGTCAACATTTATGAAGAATAGGGAAGAATGACCTAAAGAATTCAAGAATATTACAGAAATAAAGAACCTCCATACCCTGATCCCCATATCTCAATAAGATCATCCATATTCTTTTATTATAAAAAACAAATCATCTGTGGGTAAACGTATATCAATAGGACAGAAACCCCAAACCACTAGAAAAACATAAATGAAGATTTAGATGATTCAGTCTTGACTTTAAGACTCCTACATCATTCATCACAAAGGCTATAACCTTGATATTTTATCAGTCTTTACACATTGATACAAGTATATCAGTCAATCAGATATCACAGTCAGTCGTTTTATTTTCTTTATCTTGATCCCTGTATCAGCAATGATACATTTATACAGTCACATGTTTATACATTTATTATTTACTTAATAGTACATACAAGTAGATTTAATGTGTAAAACGTTCTGTGTCAGCAATCTGTCATGATATCGATATCAGTCGCGGTTGCACATGCTTTAACAAACCACAACAGAAAAACATATACTAAAAGTATTTATATTGAAGTGCATACGATGTAGCTATTTCAATATACACCGTATCAACCCTCAGGAATTATATTAGTGTTTCAGGTTTAACAGGAGTGATATTGAAAAGGTCATGATCGTTTTCTATATTTCTTCTATGGACATAAACAATCACAAATTACAATTTAAGTGCAAGCAATCACATATTACACTATGCTCGTATATTTACTCAAGTATGCATATATTAAACATGAATAAAAAAAAGCGCACTCCTATATAAACGGCACAGGACACTAACTGCTTTCTAAAGTATCGTCCGGAAATAGGATAGAAGATCTAAGACAATCGAAATTATTAGAAGAAAAACGAAAAAGGTCAGGCCAAAACATCAAACCATATTTTTTTTTTACCATCTTTAATCATGACTTTGTTTTTATATCTTGTAAAACAACTTATTGCCCATCAGTTTGATACAAAAATTTATCGATTTCATTTCTTATTAATACTACAGGAGAAAATAAAATCATTTTAAATCCACTTTATCTTCAAAATATCTTAAAAGTTGATATATTTTTTAAAATAAATGCTTCTCCCAAAAGTATTGGTTACTTGCATTATATATCAGAGTATATCCCTATCGGAATTCCGAACAAAAGAAGCAATTTAGCCATTGCACTTTCAACGTGTGTACGGTGTTAGAAATTGGTGTTATGTTAAAGAGTTTTAGCACGAATTAGGTAATATTAGTATATGATTTTCTAAACTGATAAATAATTTCCATCATGATGTGAATGGTGTATAGAATGTTTAGATCATAATAGCATGAAAATCAATAAAATGAAAAACAAAATGTATTGTAAACTTATATTTGTTCAATAAATGAATGCATAATGTGAGATTTGAACGTTGAAACATGATATAGAACAATCTATTTATTGTTCTAAACTAGTAAAACGAGGTATATGTTTTTCAGCATTAAAACTGTAAGACCTACTTATGTTGAATGCAGAATGAAACAAATTTTGCTTTACATTTTCAGTGGATGAGGTCTAGTACTAATTTGACTGTTTGAAGTTTTGGAAATGTTACCACATGTTCAGACGTCAACGTTGTTCAAAAACACTTGTGATTACAGTTGCGATCGCCGTGACCTATATTTTGGCGTGCAACCTTTTTACATTATATCACTTGTCTAAATCAAAGCCAAACTACTTCGTACACAAATATGGACTTTTATACTTAGGGCACCTACAAACATTTAAGAACTGGACTTGTAAACCAGTTCTACTTTCTAAGATCCCGCTGCCATCAACAGCCTTGGCTAGTTATCCAGGATCTGGAAATTCTTGGTTACGTCATTTACTTCAGCAGACGACAGGTAAGATAATTATAGACCTTCTGTTGCACCTGTGCAAGATTTTTGTTCAGTTAGCCGTAATATAGAAAAATGTCGTTTTAAGAATAACTTAAGTGACACTCACAAGGTTTTGGTTAAAGTAAGTTTGACTGTTTTTAATTAAAAAAAAAAAAAAAATCCAATTTTTTGCATCATTTCGGGCGGTTTACCCAAGCCCTTTATTCCACCCCGCCTATGTAACTTCTTAAAATGGTCGAGTAAAATGTTTAATAATTTATAATAAAAGGGTGCGCAAGAGGCACAAGATACGCATATTGAAATTGTTGCAGGAGTAAAAGAAACATTGTTTAAGATGAAAATAACTCTTTATCACATATAATTGTAATATCAGATATTCAATTAAAATGTCATAAGTGAAGGCATAAACAAACATTGGAGTAAAATCAATTGGAAACTCCAAACGGAGATTCACCAGGTAGTCGACAATGCATGTATATCCCATCATATGATTTCAAAACAATATTCAGTTCTCAATTTCACTTAAGTCCCAATCTGCCTAAGAATCAGGCAGTGGTGAAAATATGACAAACAAAAATCCACTCAGCTTTACATTAGTTTAGGTTCAGAATGTATACTGGTGCATGAATATCACATTCGTTTCCTTTCCCTGTTCTGGTAATTCAAGATATTATTTGGTTGAAATGCACTAGAAATTAACAATTAAGGGAAGATAACTCTGTAATTTGCTATCATTCCAACCAAAATTTATCTAGATATTTCTCGAATTACCAGACACACAGAAACGAAAGACCTACCATTTCTAACTCAGGACGAGGGTACCTTCAAAATAGGGTGGTTAGGTCGGTGGTTTTTTTCGGCCATGTTTTGAATTTTTTTCTAAATTGCCTGATTTTTACAAAGACTGGCACTTTAAAACACTGGTAATAATGAGGGTCTGGATGCGGTTTACATTATAGAGAATAATGGGTCAATACGACCGGTCAATAAAATAAAAAAAATATAAAGAATGATGGAGTACTAAAATATAAAGAATAGAGAATAAAGGGGTGCTAAAATATAACGAATGGAGAATAATGGGGTGTTAAAATATCAAGAATAGAGAATAAAAGGGGGCTAAAATATAAAGAATAGAGAATAATTGGCAAAATTTATAAAGAATAGAGAAGAATGGCTTAAAATATTTAAAAATGCAGAATTGTAGGACCCCCATCCAGACCCTTAATAATGTCAGAGGGACAAGATTTCTTTATTTTATTATTTTCCTTGGGTGGCTGTCTGAGTAACATTATAAAATTAGAGGATGTGGTATGATTGCCAATGAGACAAATCTACACCAGAAACCAAATGACGTAGAAGTAAGCAATTATATAGATTACCGTACAGCCTTCAACAATGAGCAAAACTTATACCGCATAGTAAGATATTACAAGCCATGAAATAACAAATGTAAAACAATTCAAAAAAGCAAAGTAACAGACTATATATATTTTGAACATTATAAAAATATAAAAATAAGAAGATGTGGTATGATTGCCAATGAGACAACTCTCCACAAGAGACCAAATGACACAGAAATTAACAACTATAGGTCACCGTACGGCCTTCAACAATAAGTCAACCCCATACCGCATAGTCAGCTACAAAAGGCATCGAAATGACAAATGTAAAACAATTCAAACGAGAAAACTAACGGCCTGACTTATGTACAAAATAATGAACGAAAACAAATATGATATACAGTTACAAACGACAACCACTGAATTACAGGCTCCTGACTTGGGACAGGCACATACAGAATGTGGCGGGGTTAAACTAGTTTGAAGGCGCGCCAACCCTCCCCTAACCTGGGACAGTGGACATTAGTCGATATTATATATATTTTGACAGAGTACAAATACTACATGTACCAGTAAGTTCAGGCACTGCACAAATCAATTAATTGACTATGACGACCACACAACTTGTAAAGTAGTAATCTGTAGTGATCAAACAATTGACTATGCCGACCATACAACTTGTAAAGTGGTAATCTGTAGTGATCAAACAATTGACTATGCCGACCATACGACTTGTAAAATGGTAATCTGTAATGATCATACAATTGACTATGCCGACCATACAACTTGTAAAGTGGTAATCTGTAATAATCATACAATTGACTATGCAGACCATACAACTTGTAAAGTGGTAATCTGTAGTGATCAAACAATTGACTATGCCGACCATACAACTTGTAAAGTGGTAATCTGATGTGATCATACAATTGACTATGCCGACCAAACAACTTGAAAAGTGGTAATCTGTAGTGATCAAACAATTGACTATGCCGACCATACAACTTGTAAAGTGGTAATCTGATGTGATCATACAATTGACTATGCCGACCATACAACTTGTAAGTGGTAATCTGTAGTGATCAAACAATTGATTATGCCGACCATACAACTTGAAAAGTGGTAATCTGTAGTGATCAAACAATTGACTATGCCGACCATACAACTTGTAAAGTGGTAATCTTAATCGTGTTTTGTTCTCATAATCTCGCTTGGAGTAGTTTTAAGGTACGAGTATGCCGTTAGTGATACGTATTCGCAAAAATACAAGTCCCGACGTATTTACTTGGAAACGTAAACGCTCTTGTTTGAAATACGACAATCAAACACTATATAAAGGATAACGTTGGTTCCAATGTTGCGTTGTTACAACACTGTCAAAGGTAAGGGGAGGGTTTAACGCTTGCAAATGTGTTGGCAATCATTTTTATAACTGTTATGATAGAATTGAGAATGAAAACGGGAATGTGTCAAAGAGACAACAACATGACCAAAGAGCAGAAAACAGCCCTAGGCCACCAATGGGTCTTCAACCCAGCGAGAAAATCCTGCACCTGGAGGTGGGCTTCAGCTGGCCCCTAAATAATGATGTATACTAGTTCGTCGAAATGGACGCCACACTAAACTCAGAAACATATAAATGAACCAAAATTTAAAAAACACACAGGACTGAAAAAGGCTAGCGATTCCTGACTTGGGACCTGACTTGTTTTGTAATATTTGTTTAATGACTTTTTGTAAACGTCTTTCTGTTATTGTAGGAATAGCAACAGGAAGTGAATATGTGGATTTTTCTTTGAAATATCATGGATTTTTAGGGGAAGGTATAACCAACTCTTCTGTTCTGGTTGTCAAGACTCATGAATATGGAAATACAACATTGATAAAATATGACAGAGCTATTCTATTAATCAGAGCACCAGAAGAGGCACTTCTAGCAGAATTCAACAGAAGATACGCAGGTCATCTTGGGCATGCTCAGAAATTGCATTTTAAGAAAGGTAATTTTATCAAGCAAAATAAAGACAAATTATATTTTTCATGGAAAGCGGGATATTTTGATAGGGATTCGTGGCCTTTTGTTTGTCTATCAAAACAAAAAGAACATTCATCTACTTTTATCGTCACAAGACATTAAAATATCTTTTCAGAAATAGTGAAAAGTTGGGGTATATGCTTTAATCTAAAGTTCGATTTAAATACAGTCATTGTACAGTGAATTATAGTTGCTTAAATTCGCTTCAGATAGATAGTGTTGGATAGCTTTCGCTTTGGCAATCATACCACATCTCCCTATTTTTATATATATTGACATTATTTATAAATACTTTGTGTACTTATTCAAAATACACCGATGCTTATAAACGAATGCCACTGTTACTGGATATGAAATTAGATTACAACGTTAGCCAACTGTTGAGAGTTCCTATACTTATAGGTTCATAACGAGTGAGAATTGGATATCGCTTGATATCAACTCGAGATATTTAATTTCAATATACTCATAAACGAACCTTTGGCGAGTTTATTATTACTATTTAAACTAGATAACAAGAGTTGATATGAAGCGATATGCAATTCTCATGAGTTGTTAAACCTATTTCTCTTATGATCAACACTCTTATTGTGTTGAATAAAAAATCCGTAAATCGTTGATCTAGTCATTTGCACATACCAGTATGACGTCATATATCCTTTTCCGTCGTCAAACTTAAACATCAGATATTAAAAAAAGATTTCAACGCTTCAGAATGCAATAAAAGAAATCACATATGTCCGTTGTCATAAGAGTTAACAATCACCTAATGAATAGCAAATGGAAATGTCGTAATATCGTCTCCCATAGCCAGAAATTAGTAGTACTTTTGCTAATTAATATTCATAATATGTAAATGAGAATTGTACCACGTGATAATAGTTTGAACTGGACTGGCTTGATATCATTAAAATCTTTAAAACACGGATATTATAAGTTGCCCGTCACAGAGTCCTTGTTTATAATCACTCTGATATTTCCGTAAAGTTGTCAGGCGGTTAAAATCAAAACAATGAACGCGAATTTAGTGAATTTTTCGTGTTTTCGTGAGTTTATTCTTCTTGAAATAGGGCATTTAACTTTACGTGAGAACCTAAAGTTCAACGACTACACATAAAAGGTTTGGACTTGCTTATTCTCTGGACATTTAAGTTTCAAGTTTCATCCCGGCAACCTGTTTTTGTAATGACCTTGTTAGCCAATTTTCAACACGAAGTTTGCAAATTTGACGTTTCAGCCATTTTAGCCTGTATTTTATACTGCAATGTTAAAATCCTCTCGCTTCGATTTTAAAATAGCTCAGGAACCTTGATTTTGCAACGACAGTCATTATGTTTCGTTTAAATGGTGTATATTGTTGTGTATATTTATTTTCTGTCCCGGCAACCTGTCTATCACTTAAATTAAAGTTAAAACAGACATTTTTATCAAAATTCCCTATCATTTCAATATAATTTCCGTAACCCGTATTCGATTTCTTTAGTATAATATTCAAATAAGCAAAGTGGCGTTGATTTCTGGATATGCTGATGCTGGATAAGCCAATCAAAATAAACGCAGTTTTCGTATCACTTCGTGCAAGAAATAAATAACAGGCCACAATCATAAGAGAAAACATTGTTTTATTGTGGTATACCACTAAATTCCTCATACATATAGAATAATGGCATTTTTGTTTTTGATATATTTTGTAGTTACCTTATCAGCAATTAAGAAAATCAAGCGAACCCACTAGGGCAAGCTGATATTCGAGCTTATGAAGTCAGTATCAAAAAATAAAATGCCATTATTCTTTTTATCGGCAATTTGTCTTAATTGTATGCTTTTTTTTGGTTGAGAATATGAAGTAAAATGAAACAGTAAGTAAAACTTCTTTTACGTTTGGATAGTTGTTCGGTTGTATGAATGGAGTCGCGTTCATTTCATTGATCATTTGACGCGAATGGACGAGCACGTGACGTGACTACGCGGACACATGACATCATTATCTAATTATTTAATTTTGGATGTAACATGTCTTCTGATTGTCTATCAGCTCATAGACATAATTTTGTCATGTGACCGTGACGTCATCAACGTTTTTCATGATTCACTCCTTAAAAATGGACTTTAGAATTAAATTATAAGGACTGACTGTAATATTTTTTCTGTCTGTTCGAAATATAAACCTCAAAAATGTGGTGCACACTTTTAAATAACCAGCTACGCGGGTTATTCAGTGAGCACCACATTTTTGAGGTTATTTCTTCATAGGTAAAAAATATTACAGTCATTCCTTAAATATTTTCGAGTATCAAGTCCTGTCCATGATCATAAAAATATTAAGCAGTAAGATCAAAGGGAAAATATACAGATTGCCGATAAATTATCTACTTGGTTGATAACTGATAAGGATCTGCAATTAAATGATTCCAGAACAGTAAACTGCAAAATTCGGTATACCTGTGGCAATCGGTGCAATTATAAACGAACTTCAAAGGTTGTTAGCGTTTGAACGTGATAAAGGAAATACAATTGGTATACTATGGTAAGTGTTTTCCATGCGGCTCTTCCGTCGAGGTTGTTAAGCTCTTTTCTTTTTTATTGCACTTTGTATGAATAATAAGTAATCTTGAACATATTAAATATCATTATAATAGAAGTTTTCATATTTAAGTGTTTCAATACTTGTGTGCCTACCAGTAGCAAGAACTTTTTGGACATGGTGAAAAAGTGGTAGGGCCAATTGTCCTTACATTTATGCAACACCAGGGCTATGTTTAAAAGTCTTTCAATCGCAGTATCACAGGCTAATGTGTGTACTTAAAGGTTAATTAGTCAAACAAATTAGAAACGCCTTAAGTTAGCCAAAAACCACAAGTTTGACAGTCTTAGACACATTTTTAGTACTTATCCAAAACAAGAAGGACATCGTTAATAAAACCAAAATTGTGTTTGAAGTTTAGCTTTCAGACAACAATTACTTTAATTTTGGTTAAAGACATACTTTGATGCAAATTTGACAGAAACACGTAGATTTGAAGAGCATTTTGATTTGAATATTTTAAGATTTTGATATACAGAAGACTCTTTCATATTCAATTTCCAGTAGGATTTGACAACTCATAGACTTGAGTTCGTGAGCATGTTGAGAGAAACGAAAACAGTGGAAATTGGCCCTACCTGTTTTCACAATAAACAGTTTGTTTATTATTCACAACAAACATATTGTTTATTATTAAAAATAATAGTGAGAATATTGAAAAATCCCATTTCAGAAACACTTTCTGGTAGCATACAAATATATTAAGAACTCTAGCGTTTTTAAATTTCATAACTAAAATATTATATATATTAATGTTTGGACTCATTATTAATTTGACTCTTTGCAGAATGGAAGCCATTTTTGTTCGAGGAAATGGACAACTGGTATAATTTCAATAAAAGATGGTTGACCTTCAAAGGACAACTATATGTTGTAAAGTATGACGAGCTTGTACAAAATACGTCAGCGGAGATAGTGGCCTTATTGAAATTCTTAAACATATCCGTGTCAAGTAAAGAATTGTTGTGTGTTGTCCGAAATGTTGACGGTCATTTCAAACGGCCAGGGACTTATCATAATTATTCCGGTCAGAAATTGTATCAACCGACAATAAAACAGACATTGGCTGCATACTGGAGAGAAATTACAATGTTAGTGCATAAAAAACAGCTAGGTTTGTAATTAATTAATGCCAACCTACTGCTGTTTTTGAACATATTAAGGTAATAAAATTTATTTGTACATAATTTGTTTGAAAGAAATACCGTAGAAATAGATCGTGTGTAAGGAATCAACGGATTTTCTTGACTTGACCGACATTGTTTTTCTTTGTATCCTCGTTTCCTGTAAACTCATCATAGGTAAACAAAAAACTTACGACTAAGATTTATCGTAAGTCATGAACAATTCAGTATACTTACGATCAATCTTAGTCGTAAGTTTTTTGTGAAACCGACTCCAGGCTTTAAATTTTATACGTCAGACGCGTGTTTCGTCTACAAAAGGCTCATCAGTGACGCTTAAACAAAAAAAATTAAAACGGCCAGATAAAGTACGAAGTTGAAGAGCATTGAAGACCTAAAATTCTGAAATTGCATCTTGTATCTGTGATAGGGTCATATAAGGGCTTTTAATTATAGACTCCAACTGGTTCAAATAATTTATTATATACCAGGAAAATGTAACTCTGCAAAACAAAAGCAAATATCATAAGCAATTTTACAAATGTTACATAGCATTATTAAACACAAGCAATATTAAACACTAGTATGATTAAACACAATCATGATTGACTTGTGTCACAATTACAAATAGCTAATTTAAAAGTACATATCAAAGTTTCGGATTGCATTGCAATCTACACAACCGTGCTTCATTTTAGAAAATGTCAATACGCTTTACAGTTTCAATGTAGAATTATTAAAATGTGCCGATAAAGAAATAGAATAAAATACAATTTCATTGCCAATTTGGCTGTGAAAGCAACTATTACAAAATGAACAATCTATAAAGAATAAGGAATTAATCCTTACCAATATGTGGGACTGAGTTATCAAAATCCACTGCCATAAACACTAATACAATTATTCCAGGACACTATATGGTATGTTCTGAAAATGATATACGATTATAAATACCCATGTTCAAAATGAACATTCAAAATACTGTGACAAAGTCTATTCAATTTCAGGCCAATTAAAATATATAAATTAAGTGATATGTCATCTTGACAAGACAATAAATTAAATTCAACGATTTCAAAAGATACACAAGAATAGCTATATTTACAATAGATGAAATCGTAATAATTCTAAGCTTGTAAATTATGAGATGTACTCTTAAACACTTAGTTACAAAAATGTGAGAATTAATATAACCAAAATATAGTTCAAAATATATGATCGGAAAGAGCATTACTTTACAAAATGTATAAAACTTACTGTCAAAAATGTCCAAAAGGTCCAGAATAATAGTCAGGTACAAATAACATCTAACTTCAAAGAAAGTTCCAAATAATATAAACCTCACAATGAAAACCGTAAGTGAAATAGCAAGACAGAGCCAATAGAAAATAATGTACAAATTACCCAATGAATACCATCGAAAAGTCCAATGCGGCAGAACTTAAATGTACTCACTGTACTGACCAATAGTACATGAAAACGTCATACCTGCACTGCAGTACTAACTGTATGGGGTTCAGGATAATCATGTTTCAATAGTCAATTATTCATTACACCATAGCGGGGACTAAATTTGGAAAACGGAAAGCTATAGCGTAATGAGTTCAGAAAATGTCTTCAAAATATTTTAAAACTTTAGATCAAATTAAATATTGTTATAGTTTATTGAAATAATTCGCTGAAATGGAAAATTGGTTAAGTTATAAAAATACAAAGTAAAACATAAAAGGATTCTATAAATCGCTGCCACATATCACCAAAAATAAAAGGTTTGTTAAAAGGCAAACTCCAAAACAGTGGTAACGTCGTCCTTGCTACGCTATGTTGCTGTTTCAGAGTTTGGTAAAACGGTGGACGAGTTAGTAATGGGGCAATATAAACTACATACAAATTGGAAAAAAAAACAAACAACGTCATGACAAAACAACTACAAGAAAAAACGATGAACGAAAAGAAGAACAAGAGAACACAAAACACTACCAAGAAAACTTAAAGATTGAGAAAGACTACCCCATAAAATATGTCATGTCCTCTGGAAGAGTAGAGCAAGTATTTTTGAAAGAAATGCCATTCATACTATGAAAGACTAACAACTAAGTGATCGATTTTGGTAGCGTAGTTACGAAATAAGCAGTTAATGTGGGAAAATTTGTTTAATAATATATGAACAGCTGTAGTTAAAGGTAAACAGGGTAATTTGGCTACACAATTTATTTTTTTCGTGTTTGATAAAATGTCGAACAAGTTCAAACGGGTGAATTCTATGTTTTTTTAAAGGGTTGGGATGGAAATTATTCCATCTCCAAATTATGGAGATGGAGTATTACATCCCAGCTCCTTTGTTCTACCAGGGGTGATCTGAGCCGGATCACCCCTACCAGATCACCCTAGCTTGAGTTTCTTTGTTCTGCATGCTTTCCTTTGTTCTGTAACATTTTGGCGGGAATGTCAAATTTATACTAAAACTTAGAAATATTTATTCGGAAAATACTAACTATCAAAATTTATGTTGAAAAATTCAGTGTCTATGCTGGGAATCGAACTCAAGACCTTTAGCATATAGACACACGAGTCATACCCCTACACCAGAACGACTGGATACAAATCAATGTTAATTTAACATATTTAAACATTGTGACCGGGGCTCATAAAGGGTATATACCATATAGTAATATATAAAGTATATAATAATGATTATGTGGCGTTCTAAACTAGATTTTAAGAAGCGTAAATGTTTTTTTTTTATCTAATCTCGAACAGCTGGGATGTAAAATAGTTATCCCATTCGGACTTGGTGTGTCAGTTTTAGATCACCCTCTGGCCTCCAGCCATCGGGATGATCTTACACTGACACACCGCGTCCTCATGGGATAACTATTATGGATTGTGTGAGTCTATATTGAATGAATATCGTCGATTGGATTGTGACATATTGGTAGTCGATTTTTTTTAATTTCAATACATATGAATCATTTTGTCATTAATTTTGTTAAAACTGAGATAGGTTCTAATTTGACACTTAATTGAAAATCAATAGGTTTTCAAAATACGCACACCTCTTTTGTGACAAATGGGGAGAATTAAATTCCAATACTGAACCTTCACCCAAAGGTAAAAATTTATCATAGGTGAAGAAAAAAACCAAATCAGTGCAAAAACAAGAAAGACGAAAAACAAACATTTAAGATAATACTTTTAAAAATAATATATGCAATTTAAACCTTTTAGATGTTTAAAACTGTCTTCAGTGTTCGATAACTAGGTAGACTGATTGATTGTTGGTTGCTTAACGTCAAGTGGCAAATATTTCATGCATGTTCAGGACAACTAACTAGGTAGAAGATATTTCCAGAACAATAACACGAAAAATAAAATTCCATTTCAATGATTAACCTTTCCATGCATTTTGGAGTAATTTGTTTCAAACATTTACATGAGGGTCTAGATGGGGGTCCTCCATTTCTGTATTCTTTAATTTTTTTTAGACCATTTTCTCTGTTCTTTATACGTTTTGTTCCTTATTCTCTATTCTTTATATTCTAGCACCTCATTATTCTATATTCTTTAATTTTTAGTCCATTTTTCTCTATTCTTTATATTTTTTTCCCATTATTCACAATTCCGTAAATCCCCATCCACACCCTCTTACATCAAAACAAATAAGATAAATTAGAGGTAACAATAGTACATGTGTGTTAAAATCTCATAAATCCATAGGGGTCACCACGTGATGGCGTTAAACCAATCATAACGTCATAATTTACCCGAGGTGCGATAAGATAAATTAGAGGCAACAGTAGTTGCTTGTATGTTAACACCTCATAAATCCAAAGGGAGTCACCACGTGATGGCGTTAAACCAATCATAACGTGATAATTTACCCGAGGTGCGATAAGATAAATAAGAGGTAACAGTAGTACATGTATGTTAACATCTCATAAATCCATAGGAGTCACCACGTGATGGCGTTAAACCAATCATAACGTCATAATTTACCCGAGGTGCGATAAGATAAATTAGAGGCAACAGTAGTGCATGTATGTTAACATCTCATAAATCCATAGGGGTCACCACGTGATGGCGTTAAACCAATCAAAACGTCATAATTTACCCGAGGTGCGATAAGATAAATTAGAGGTAACAGTAGTACATGTATGTTACTATCTCATAAATCCATTTAGAAAATACAAATCAAGGTGTAAAACAAAAACTGAAAGAATCGCAAGGACTCCAAAAGGAGTGAAACCGGGTTCATCGTATCAAAGTGTACTCAGTCATTCAAGGTAAGGTCAAAGTACTCTCTTTGACATTCTGCCAACACCGTCGTGCATTGTAATAATTCTCACCGAACGGCTACTCATATATACATGTACAATGTATTAAAGTTGTAAGCCTTTGTTAGTCTTGTATGTTTTTTTAATTTTAGTTCATTTATATGTTTCGGAGTTAGTGTGACGTTTATTTTCACTGAACTAGTACACATTTTTGTTTAGGGGCCGGCTGAAGCCCGCCTCAGGGTGCGGGATTTTCTCGCTGTGTTGAAGACCCATTGGTGGCCTTCGGCTGTTTTCTGCTCTTTGGTCGGGTTGTTGTCTCTTTGACACATTCCCCATTTCCATTCTCAATTTTACCATTAAATACTTCGAATATAATCTTTGATACAAATAAAAATAACCACAATATGACGTTGCACTAAAACAGCAAAGGCCGAGCAGTTTAATGGTAAAAAAACCCAAAGAGATTTAAGGATTCCTAGCAGATGTATATATAAATATTGAAAAAAGGAAGGAGCTATTGAATTACTACAAATTAAACAATTATCCTCCAGACACAAAAGGCCAAGTGTGTAACCTTACGGCCTTCAACAATTAGTAAAACCCCGTACAGTATAGTAGGCTGTAAAAGGCTTCGAATTGACAAAATTTAAAACAATTTAAATTAGAAACACAATGGTCTGATTTATGATAAACAATTAAAAGCAAGTACTATCTTTAAAAAGGATATCTGACGCACTCAGATGTGAGCATAGAGTGAAAAACAAACCATGAATCTTCATCAGTTTTTTTTATCATAGTTTTAAAAAATGCACACAATTTGACGGCTAAAGCCTGACGATTCTGAAAGTTGAGTATATGCGCTTTTCTCTAAAGAACTAAAATATAATCTGGTACTTAATTAAATGTATTATATATAGATGTTTTTTTTCAGATATAACGAAGTACCTAGCTGTGAAATAGACATAAACATAAGATATAATTAGGTTGCAATCTGTAATGTATAACAAACTTGAAAAAATTAAGTTATAATTGACATTTCTTTATGGTTCGAAACTCTTTCAAGGTTGGTACTCATTACAGATTGCAACCTAATACTATCTTAATATTAGTATCTTATATAAGTCTATATATCAAGCATAACCTTAACAATTAGCGATACAACCTATTTCGGTGTGTATATCGGGAAAGGACGGAAGTCAAAGGGAGATGTTCTATATAATACAGCTTTTGACAAGTAATTACATTTGCGATATATGTATTTTTACATTCTTTATTTCAAGTATAATATTTTGTACTCTTTGAGATTATCATTACGCATTGGAAGTTTTAGACTGCACTTGCAAGTCGATAAGATATATTTATAGCACTCGAGCTTTTGATAGCCTTATTGACCACCATTAGCTTCAATGGTAGATCTAATGAACCTGTCGGTGATATTTACCTGCTCATGTATTAAAATCTAAGCCTACAAAATCCAAACAGTGGTGATAATGACACCTTCATTACCTGAATTTATTTTATTTATCTGGATAATTTCATTTTTAAGTTTGATTTTATGTCCGTACTGTTTCCTTTTATTGTAGCATATATCTTGTTTTGTTGGATTTTGTTCAATTCCGTAATTTCGTCCAATCAGAGTAAAGATTGGTGACATCATGCATGCCGTTACCACAGTAAAGCGTCCTTAGATCACAAACCAAAAATATGACAGCAGCCAAAGACAACCACTTAGATACAGGATCGTGCATTGAGACATGCACATACAGAATGTGGCGGGATAAAACATGTTTGCAAGTTATCAACGCTTCTTCTTATTTGGTACATTAGAATTACAGCATATCATCAGAAAAAGACTGTAAAAATCAGTTGGAGAGGGCTTTTTATTTGGAATAGTTTGTTTTTGCATTTAAGTAACATAATTGTGTGGATTATTACACAATGTTGACTGCTGTACCCCAATTTTTGACATTTTTACCTATTACTAGAACACACCCGTGACATCGCGGGTCCGTGACTGAATTAAAGTATCTACGCCTTATTTTTCAGTTCAACTGAGTTCGACTTTAAAAGTTTTTCCAGAACGTTTAACTTACATGTTATTTTGTGATGCGACCGGAAGCTATGTGTTACATATACTATTGGTATCGGTGTCGGACTGGACCCGGAACTTCTTAATTATTGGCAATATTAATTACGTGGAAAACAAATGGGCCTGGAGTGGTGTAATTTTAATCAACACCATTGTACTATATTAGTTATATATAAAGTTGAATTCTTTGATTCATCGTTTTACGTCATGACGGCTGACAAATTGGACCTCGTTATTTTAGTATTATAGATGTCTGTTTGTTTTACTCACACATTGTTGTCAATATAATGGAATGCTATATGACTGTCATACATGTGAGAGGTTTAGCTAGCTATAAAACTAGGTTTAATCCACCATTTTCTATATAATTTAATGCCTGTACCAAGTCAGGAATATGACAGTTGTTTTCCATTCGTTTGATGTGTTTGAGCTTTTGATTTTGCCATTTGATAAGGGACTTTTCTTTTTGAATTTTCCTTGCAGTTTGGTATTTTTGATATTTTACTCTTTTAGAATAGTTTGGTCTGTTTTAAATGATTATGAATTTGTCATTTTTCGTTTATACTGTCCAACAGTTTTTCGACATTTTGTTTATAATTTGTATGGCTTAGACGATACAGATATTCCACCAAGTGTAGTCTGCACTTTTGTATCAACATGAATTATCATTGATATGGCCATAATTATAAATCAACTGTTAGCAAACTGAATTTTTCGAAATACTAAGGATTTTCTACCCAAGGAAGAGATTACCGTAGCTGTATTTGGCAAAACCTTTCGGAATTTTGTGTACTCAATGATCTTCAACTTGGTACTTTATTGGGTCTTTTTAACTTTTTTTATTCGAGCGTCACTAATGAGTCTTTTGTAGACGAAACGCGCGTCTGGCATACAGAATTTTAATCCTGGTATCTATGATGAATATATTTACCCACTAATAATTTTGGATACTGGGAATGAAAAGAGAATGGGATGTTGACTTATTAATGATTGATCAGGACGGATTGTCACATTAAAGTTGGATCAAATCCATATCAAAATTGCTATCATCCCAGACCACTGAGCACAATCGAAAGGTTTATATTTTCAAAAGTTGTCTTAACTACTTCCACATCGAGGAGACCTTAGCCCTAACAAAGAGAAATTTGAGAACAAGAAGGCTGCAAAAAAATTAGGATACCGGAAAAAGGGACCTACCAACATTTTAAAAATCATGGAGATCAATGAAGGTTCCATTTGTAGTGTAAGCAGATTTTGGGTAGTTTGCTGATGAATTTAAGCCGGAAAAATCAAACTCCGTACAGAAAAACTCATACCTCTAAATACTTTCAATTGTGTATAATGTGAGCGTATAGTACTGAATTTAGTGCAGGACTGTCTCTTTGTATAACTCCTATAAATTTTTCCTAGAAATGTTGGCTTAAACAGTTCATGGGAACCCGTGAAATAATGTAACCTTTGTACTGCTGTGTATCAAAAAGATCAGAAGACAACAACATTTTTTCGGTTCCATGGTTCATGCTGCACGTTTTTTGAGAAGGAAAAAGTTTTTTGCTTAACCACGTTATTTTTCTGTATAGAAAATTTATATTTATATTATTTCAATAGTATTTTGTATTAATTATTTGTTTTATTCGGATAATTTATTAATTTTATCTGAATAATGGACAAAACACCAACTTCGGCAACGTAAGGCCAAGAGGTAAGTGACACACACACAAGTTGCAGTGGTTTGTTGTCTCCTTTGTGTTCGGCCACTCATTCAGATGAGTTTTGGGATAGGAGTATGGAGTTTATCCCTGGTGTTTCTGGTGTTAGTCTGGTACAGGACCCAGACCCTGTTAGGACTTTGCCTTTCACTTCTGGTGCTAGTCAGTTGAGGTTATCTAGGCCTAGCAGGGTATCACATACCGTAACTAGGCCTGCTGAGATACCAATGTCTCCTGTTTCTTGCACAAGTATGCAGGAGACGCTACCAGCTGGCATCAGGAGTGACCCCTTTTCCAGGACTAGGTAACCTATGAATTTTGCCTACCCTCCCATGCCTATGGGTATGCCCAACTTGCCTCCTTATCCTCAGCCTTTTGATCCGTATTCTGCTAAGTCAGTTTGGTCTGGTCAGGGTTTCGGTGGAAGACCGTCTTCAGAATCATCCTCTTTTAAGGATGAGATAAGGACTCTTACCACTTCTATCCATAAGATACAAGCTACTGTTAACGCTAAATTCATTGAGTTTGGTAACAGGCTAACTCTTATGGAGTCTAGGGGTTTGTCTCAGGATCCTCCTCAGGACTCTCCCAGACCTCCTAGACATTTGGTGGAAGATGATTCTGTTTCTTTGGCTCCTAGAAGCTAAGAAGGTAACTTTCTTGAAGACCAAGGTGCTTCTTCTGATATTGACAGTGTTGGTAGCACAGAAGGAGATGCTATGATTTCTAAGGAGCCTTCTTCAGGCAACCCCTCTGAATGTCTTAGGAGTCTAGTTTATTCTATTCGTATGGATATGTCGGATATGCCCATGTCTTCTCCACCAAGGGTTTCGTCTGCCCTTCAGATTTTATGGCTTGCTCTGGTTTAGTCAAACCAGATTTGAAGGGGTATCATTCTTTTCCAGAGTCGGGTCATTTCACAACAGCTTTGTCTTTTGTTAGCTCGTCTTTGGCTGAGAACCATGCTAACACTAGCAAAACTGGTATTAGTAAGTTCTCTGGTTTCGGACCTGCCTCTTACCCAGGGAGATGTAGATCTAAGGACTGGGGTATGTCGGCTCCTATCTGTGACAAGGCTTCTTCTGGTTTACTGGGTTCAAAACCTGTGGACGGTCTCAGACTTTCTCAAGCTTCATATGTCAAGTCGGAGAATAATCTGAGGTGTCTTACTTTTGTTCTTGAGACAGCTGAACACTATTTGTTGGCAGCTGGGTCTCTTTTGAAGGACAAAGGGGAGGAATTTTCAGACTTGAAGTCTATGCTTCTACAGGTAGACAAGAGTCTTTGAATGTCTCAATTCCTTCTTCTTGGCACCTTGGCCAATTTTACTCTTGCTAGGAGACAGGAGATTCTTGCAACATCGACTGTCTCTGAAGCTCTCCAGCAGAGACTTTCTATTCCTTCTTCTTGGCACCTTGGCCAATTTTACTCTTGCTAGGAGACAGGAGATTCTTGCAACATCGACTGTCTCTGAAGCTCTCCAGCAGAGACTTCTCAGTTCTCCTCTGTCTAAGGACAAGTTGTTCTCTGTTTCCTTGGATCAGTTACAGGAGGAGGTGAATAAGGCTCCTCCTGTTGTCAAGGTGGATGTTAAGGTCACTGATGGGAAAAGATTTGTCAAGACTACTCAGATTAACAAGCCTTCTTCCTCTCATCAGCCCAAGGCTTCTTCTTCCTCTTCTTCACAGCCTATGAAGAGATCAGCTGTTTCTCGTCCTAACCTTTCAGGTGGCAAGAAAGCCAAAGTTGTAAAGGGTAAGAAGCAGGGTAAGTGATGTGTTGTCCCCTCCGTTAAATCCATTCCCACTGGGAGAGGAAAATTTTACAACTCCTCTTCCTCATCTTCCAGTGGGGGGTAGGCTTTCCCACTTTCTAGATCAATGGTCTCTGATAACTTCAGACAAGTGGGTACTTTCGATTTTACGGAGGGGATTGGAGCTTCAGTTTTTGGAACAGCCTCCTCTTTCTCCTGTTCCAATCAATCTGTCAGTGACAAAGGATTCTCGAAAGAATCAGTTGTTACAAGACGAAGTGAACATTCTAATTCAGAAGGGTGTGTTGGAGGAGGTAAATCCTCCTTTTCATCTAGAGTTTTATTCCCGGCTGTTCTTGGTTCCCAAGAAGAACGGGAAAATGAGACCGGTTCTAGACCTTTCTGTTCTGAATCAGTATCTGGTGGTCCCACATTTCAAAATGGAAACCAACAGGTCAATCAGGTCGACACTTCATTCAGGAATTTGGACGACCTCTCTAGATTTGATGGATGCTTATTTTCACATCCCGATTTCTCCCAAGTTTCGTCATTTCCTGAGACTGGTTTGGACAGACAAAGTGTACAGTTTCAAGGCTATGCCTTTTGGCCTTTCTACTGCCCCCTAGTTTTTACCAGGATTTTTCAGACTGTGGTGTCCTATCTTCATACTCATTCACTCCTACCTAGACGATTCTCAAATCAAGAATCATTGCCGATCTCTTCTGGAGGAACAACACCGGCTATCCAATTACTCCTGAGACTGGGTTTTTTTTATTTCATGGGAAAAATCAGAGATAATTCCCAGTCAAGATTTAATTTTCCTGGGAGAACATTTTCGGACAGATATGGGTCTAGTTCTTCCTCCAGAAGAGAAGGTAATCAAGGTACATCAGTTAGTCAGTGCTCTGATGCAGTTTTCAACTGTTCCAGCTCGTCAATTTCTTCAGGTGGTGGGTTTCTTGATATCTATCATGGACGTCATTCCACTAGGACGTCTACACATTCGTCCTATCCAGTGGTATCTGACGGAGTTTTGGCACCCAATTTCTCAGCTGTGGGAGGCACCTGTTCCAATTCTGCCTCGGTTGTTACCTCATCTTCAGTGGTGGCTTCAGGAGAAACATCTTCTGAAGGGAGTTTTGTTGGATCCTCCAGACCCCAGTCTATCTCTGTTCACAGATGCGAGCTTGATGGGTTGGGGAGCTTATCTGGAGGGCAGAACAGCTTCATGTCTTTGGTCAGGTGCTCAGTTGGAGGAACACATCAATCTTCTAGAGATGAGAGCTGTCTTACTTTCTCTCCTTCATTTTCAGGCTGTGATTCAGGGTCAGTCACTACTGGTTGCCACGGACAACTCCACAGTAGTGGCTTATCTTCAGAATCAAGGGGGAACTCATTCCTTTTCTCTGTATCATCTGAGCAAGGAAATTCTCCTTCTGTGTCACAGTCTCGATATAATTCTGTCAGTGAGACATGTTCCAGGCAGTCAAAATCTTCTGGCGGATGCTCTTTCCCGTTCGCGTGTTCCAGTGAACACGGAATGGGAACTTCATCCGTCAGTGTTTCAGGAGATCACTCTTCGTTGGGATTGCCCTCATATAGATCTGTTTGCCACCAGTCTGAATCACAAGTTGGAGACTTACGTTTCCCCCATTCCAGACGAAAAAGCTTGGGCAGTAGATGCTATGACCCTATCTTCGTCTTCTTCCCAAGAACTTGCACAAAATTCGGAGGGATCTTTGCAAGACCATTCTTATTGCTCCGGCTTGGCCAAGACAGTCTTGGTTCCCAGAACTACTTGTTCTGTGTTGTGCAAAGCCGTTTCGACTTCCTCTAAGGTACGATCTACTTTCTCAGTTCAAGGGAAGAAAGATTCACCAGGGTCTAGAAAATCTCCATCTACACGCTTGGTTACTGTCAGGAATTCCCTCAGAAAGGGAAGCTTTTCTGAAGGAGCAACCAAGCGTATCGCAGGGTCAGTCAGGCAATCTACAGGAGCCGTTTATGACTCCAAATGGTCTATTTTCTCTTCTTGGTGTCAGTCGAAACAGATTGATCCTCTCTCAGTTACTGTGCAACAGTTAGCGGATTTTTTCCTTTATCTTTTTGAAGAAAAAGGTTATACTCCGTCTACTATAAAGGGATATAGATCTGCCATAGCCAGAACTATATGTCTTTCAGGAGGCTCAGATTTTGGTGATAATGAGTTTTTGTCCTTGTTGATTAAAAACTTTTGCCTTAATAGACCTCGTCAAAGGCGTTTGGTTCCTTCTTGGGACTTAGGTTTAGTCTTGAAGGTTCTTCAGTTTCCGCCTTTTGAACCTTTGCATTCAGCCTCCTTCAAACATTTATCTTACAAATGTTGTTTTCTCATAGCTTTGGCTACTGGTCGTAGAAGGAGCGAGATTCATGCCTTGTCTATTTCTGAGTCTTGCCTCCGCTTTGCGGCTGATAAGACCTCAGTTACACTTCTTACTGATCCTTCTTTTCTAGCTAAGAATCAATTACCCGATAAAGGTTCTGGGTTAATCACTATTCCTGCCATACCTGCTTCTACAGGTAATCAGGTTTTGTGTCCTGTGAGAACTTTGCTTTTGTACCTAGCTTCGTCAGCAAAATTAAGACCTGCTGGTTCTTCTAGGTTGTTCATTCCTATTAAAAAAGGAATTTCTGACATTTCTGCTAAAACCATTTCTACCTGGATTTGCAATACTGTCATGTTGGCCTATAAGTCTGCTTCATCTGAAGTTTTAGCTAAACATCAAGTTAAAGCTCATGAAGTCAGAGCGTTAGCCTCTTCTTGGAATATTTTTAATTCCTCCTCTATGTCGGAAATCATGTCAGCTGGTTTTGGAGGTCAGATAGTGCCTTTTACAACCATTATTTACGCTCTATGCCTCTTCATTGTGACAACCTCTATTCTTTAGGACCTTTAGTTGCTGCTCAACAGGTTGTTTTCCTCCTCCTAGTGAGGGGGATTCAGCGCTTCGTTAAATTCTGTTTATCTAAATTTATGAAGGTGAGGTATTTAATGTAATAAAATCAATTTTTAGAATTAAAATTTAGTTTTGTAAATTAAATACTCACATTTATAAATCAGAGGTTCCGCCCTCCCTTCATTCCCTTGGTGCCTGGCAATTCAAGGAACAAATGATGAAGGTTTATGGCGCGCATGCGTCAGGTGGGAGAGGTTGTCACAGGGGTATGGTTCTTTTTTCTGGCTGGTTTCCGGTTGAATAATGCAGCGAGTGGACTGATATCTAAATTTATGAAGGTGAGTATTTAATTTACAAAACTAAATTTTAATTCTAAAAATTTGATTTTAGTTTCATACGATATTCACGCCATCTTGAAATGATTACGTAACAAATATCGATTCTCATTGGTTGCCTAGGAAAGATTCTATTGGCTTGAATTTGATATAGAATTGATAACATGTCCCGGACAGGAGAAGAAATTAATTACGGAAACAAATCAGTATGAGTATTCAAAATTGATCCGATACCCGATTGCCTTTACTGGTTTACCTCTTGCTTTATGTCGCGTTAAATTCATATTGATATATAAGAGGAGGGACAAAGATGAACAAGTTTCTGAGTGGTCATATTACTATATATGAATATACACCAACACTTAAAATGCCTATTACTGCCGATGACCTTCAAGAACTTTGTCAGAACACATGTGATCCATGTAATAAAACCAAATGATACCCCGAATTGTGCATTGTAATTGTTGTGATAATGATGTGGAATATTTAGGAGGCATCTTATAACAAGTTAGTAAAATGGCTATGTAGAAAAACATGCATGATGAACAGTATCCATATGCAAATATATATTGCGTCAGAAATAACTTAAAAGTCCAATATCTCTGGCACGATATACCATAAATGTTTAAAATACATAGCAAATCTATATTCTCCTATATCAAAGTCCCATAACTGTGGAATGACAAATCATAAATGTTCAAAATCAAACCATATCTCTGGAAGGAGACAACCACAGAATTTGAAAATCAAAATGAAGCTTTCTTCTGATATTTACTGTGATGTTGTTTACCGAGCCCGGAAATTTAGTTCGACCCTGGTTAACTTATCAAACCTTTAAATGAACTTATTCTAGACGGTTAACAATTCAACACTGTAATTAGATCTTTGAATATTGTTTTTATTGGTATAAATATTTATTTTGTTATGAGTAAACAAGTGTGGACACAGATGAGTGTTGATAGTATGATGAATGTTTGACAGTGTTTTCTGACAAAAAAGGTTTCTATGGTTTTTGTCCATAGTGTTCTATGTTAAACTGTTCCACAGTGACAGTCCTCCTGAATATCAGACCAGTACTAAACACTAAAAATTTGCAGTGTCAGTTATTCAATATTTGGTTTTTCTGATCAAGATTGTCATGATGGAGAGACTATTTGTACATGTTATATGGATTACCAAATGATTCTGTGAAAATATGTTCCACTACTTTGCTTTTGGATAAGGGCAAAAACTCAAATTAGTAGAGGAACACATTAGCTGCATTTCTGCATTATGTGATTTTAATATGCAAGATAGTTTATCAGAACCTGTATGTATGTTCTTCTCGTATGGTTCTATTTATGTCCGTTGTAGCGGTCATGTCTTAATTGGAACTGTGAATTAGTTAAGGATCATCCCAGTACCATAAGTGAAAGATTTCGTTTAAATGTTCAAAATTGTTTCATAGATGATGTCTAATAGTTCAAAGTGATGATAATACCTGGCATGCACATGGGGCTATATGAGCAAGAAAGTACACTCCTGTTGTATTACGCATGTAGTTTAATTCTTTCTTTGAAAATGTTTTTCTTCGATTCTTCAAGGCCTGCTTGAAGTTATATAAAAGAAAAATTTACTAGTATGAAATAATTTTAATAACATGGTATATCCAATTTATTTGTTTATGATTCTTAATTTCAAGAAATAAATTATGATAAATAGTGTAGACTAGAAGAAATATGAACTATGATTCTGTAGTATTTGAAATGAAAAAGGTATTGCAGAATTATTCTTGTTTCAAGGTTTTTGTTATGTGGATACAAATATAAATGAAGCCTGTAAGATGCAGTTTTGTTGTGGTATAAAAATAATCAGTGCTGTAATCTGGTAATTAACATTAGCAAATTAAGAAAAAGGAACAAATAATGAAAAAAGTTAAAAAGATAATTTTAGGAACTGACTAGGCCTTGTTAGTTTCGTCAAAATGTATGAATGAATGACCAGTTGCACTCAGGACTCTTCAGTAGGCAGTACAGCTGGTTAGAAAAGTGTTACAAAACCACAAAGCATCATATTCCAGGTAGCAATGTTTGGTATATTTCAATGTGCTTTTTTTATTTAGCTATCTGGATGCAAAATGTTTGGTTCAAATGTAAATAAAATGCTTAAATCTCCCTTTAACTACTTATGTTCAGTGGCTGATGCTTCAAAATTCCTTGTGCTGACAATTTCAATGATCGTACCTTACAGTTGTTCATACATGTAGATATGGTTGTCTGAATCTCAATTTCACAAAGAATGCATCTGCATAATAATGAACTGAGCTCAATGCAAAGCACTTTAATAATACACTTAGACAGAGAGCTCAATCCAGTGATATACTTTGTTATATAAATGGCCCTTCATGAATACCTCTAACAAACATGCCAAACTACAGGGATCGGAGGTCCTGAAAATAGACATGTCAATTGATTATATTATATGTAAATAAAATGTATATGTATATAAAACAAAGTTGTGGTAAAAATAGTTAGCAAAACTATTACTACATGTACAATGCACAAATAAATATATGTTGAGTGTCCCTCTCTTGAGAACAAACTTTTTCATTATCATAGTGAACAGGCGAAAAATACATTGAAAACTTTAAAATGTTTTCAGTGTCTATTTTTGTCACAACTGAATCAATATATATATATATATATATATATATATATATATAGATATAACAAGATGTGGTATGAGTACCAATGAGACAACTCTCCATCCAAGTCACAATTTGTAAAGAAAAACCATTATAGGTCAAAATACGGTCTTCAACACGGAGCCTTGGCTCACACCGAACAACAAGCTATAAAGGGCCCCAAATATATATATATATAAGATATACCCATGAGGATGTAAGGTTGGATTGGTGTTTCAAAATTAATACTGATATATCAAGGTTAATGCAAAATTATAGGTTTAAATAATTTAGGGTGTCTGTCAGTAATTTGACCTTACTTATGTTGAGGAAAATGCTTGTGGAGAGGACCCCTTTTATTTTGTTTGTATTTTATATCTATATTACAAGTATCTTATTTATATGCTGACTTCAAAATAAAAAAAATAGTGGAAAATAGGAATAGATGAGCAGCATGTATAAACTACTACTATTGCTATATCACAAAGTGAAGAACAAGTACCCTTTACAAAGTGAAAATATGTTTGGGGATATTATTATCGAAAAGGGGATCCATTCCTTTAGTATAAGAATTCATCTTTAATGTTTTATTCATTAATTGATTTACATATAATGTCAATAATTATTAATTACTTACAAAATATCTGTATTTCTTTCTTTTCTTCTTCATAACTGGAACTTTATATCAGGCTTCATATAAACATTCCGATTCTTTTCTTTGTTTTACACATTTATGTACAGAAATCACCATGTGAAAAATATAAACAAACTTAGCAACACAGATCTATCATTGACTGTATAGAATTACACAAAGCCTCACCTAATTAGAATATAGTTATCAGCAGGAGATTAATAGATGCTGTCAACTGGGCAGTTAAAACAAACAATTTATGTAATTGGAAAGTGATAAGAGGAGAGCTAGATTTAAGCCCTATATTGTACCATGGGTGTAAGACTGTTTTGCGTCCTTCTCCATTTTCCTTCTGGACCACGTAAACAGGTATGTCGATGTTAGGCTGTCTAACAATTCTGTACGTGTCCTCTTCCCATTTATCCGCTATCTTATGCTTCCTTCAAAGGCGACTACTTTCACAAGTACACGATCTCCAGGTTGCAAAATGGCTCCACGGGCTCTTTTATCATATCCTTCTTTCTGTCGACCTTGTGCTTTCTTTGCTGAAGGGATGCAAGTTCATATGTTCATATGCTTTCTTCAGACGCTCCTTCATGGCTTCAGCATACTTTGTAGATGGTTCCTTAGTACCAATATCCTCAATTCCAAATGCTATGTCCACAGGCAAACGTGGGTGTCTACCGAACATTAAAGTACGGAGAAAATACAGTGATTGTTTGTTTGGTACAGTTGTACGCATGTACGAGTCCAGCTACGTGGGACTTCCAGTCTTTCTTCTGCGTAGTCTGTAGAGTTCCAAGCATGTTTAATAAGGTTTGGTTGAATATCTCTGTAAGTCCATTACCCATAGGATGGTAAGGTGTTGTTCGGGACTTTTCCATTCCAGTAATGTTGCAGAGTTCTTTGATGATCTTACTCGCAAAGTTCGCTCCTTGATCAGAATGGATACGTCTAGGCAATCCATAGTGTACAATGAAGTTGTTGAAAACGCCTCTGCTGTGGTTCGTGCGGTCTGGTTCTTTGTAGGAACTGCTAAAGCATATCTAGTGAAGTGGTCTGTGATTACCAAAATGTTGTCATATCCACCTTTTGATCGTCCAAGGTTAAGTAATCCATGCAAACCAGCTCTAAAGGTTGTGTTGTTTCTATGCTGATAAGTGGAGCTCTATCATTCGGAAGCTGTTTTCGACGAATGCATCTTTCGCAGTTGGTAATCCAGTTCTTAATGTCTCTGTTCATAACCATACCAGATGAAGCGGTCACGTACCAATGATAAGGTCTTGTCTCTTCCTGGTGGCCCATATCATCATATAAAGATGTGAGGACTGTGGATATGCAGTTTTCAGGAGAACTAGTTGTCTTGAAGTTTCACCATCAGATTCTATCTCTCTGTACAGCACTCCGTCTATAATCTTCAGCTTCTCATAGTTGTTAAGGAACCAGTTGTTGAGTGGTGAATAACTCAGTTGTTGTTTATCTGATTTACAATGCTCACTTATCCAATATATCCAGTCTTTGATGAATCAGTCTCTACGTTGTTCGGCTTTAACATCAACTAACTTCTGAGATGGTAATGAAGGATCCACAGATGCATCTGAAATAATCGATAGGCTCCGGTGATGAGGTTGAGCATGTTGCAGGTTACAGATGGCTTTCACTGACTCTGGTTGAATGGTTTCAGTACATCTAGATAATCCTGGAAGTCTATATAATCCATCGGCATCTGCATTAGCCTTTCCTGGTCTGTATACAATGTTGAAATTGTAAGATGACAGAGCTGTGATCCATCTGTGTCCGGTAGCATCAAATTTAGCTGACGTCAAGACATAGGTGAGTGGATTGTTGTCCGTTATTGCAGTGAAGGTGTTTCAAATAGGTAGTCGTGGAACTTTTCTGTCACTGCCCACTTTAATGCCAAGAACTCCAATTTGTGGACAGGGTAATTCTTCTTGGATTTACTCAAACCTCGGCTGGCATAGGCGATGACTATCTTCTTATCATTCTGTTTCTGGTACAAACCAGCACCTAGTCCAAGCATCGATGCATCTGTATGAAGTTCAAATGGCTTGGAGTAAGATGGAAATCAAGGAACGGGTGGCATGTAAGCTTTGACTGCAGTTGTTAAAATGCATCTTCTTGTAGTTTTCCCATTTCCATGATGTATTTCCTGGTTGTAGTTTCGTCTTACGCTTTCTTGTCTTTTAGGTGGTGGGATAAGGGCAGTAAGTGGTCTGGCAATCTTCGAAAAATCTTTAAAGAACTTCCGGTAGTATCCAATGAAACCCAGGAACTGTCTTACCTCATCTGCAGATGTTGGAGGTGGCCAGTTGACAACTTTCTCTATCTTCGCTGGGTCAGGTTGTATACCATCTCTAGACACTACATGACCAATGTTCTTTACCTTTTCTTGGAAAATGCGCACTTTTTGGTGAAAGCTTGAGTCCACTTTCTCGTAGTCTCTGTAGAACTCTTTGTAGTCTATCAAGGTGTTCTTCGTAGGTATCAGAGAAGATGATTAGGTCATCAAGGTAGATGAAACAGATGTTCAGGTGCAAGTCTCCAAGGATTTCTTCCATCAAACGTTGATAAGTGGTTGGACTGTTGAGAAGTCCGAATGGCAGTCTCGACTGTTGAATTCATAAATTCCAAGGGTCCTACGATGAAATCTGTTCGTTGTTTATGGGTTTCTTCTAGCTCTACATGATGATATCCACTCTTCATGTCTAGTACTGTGTAAAAGTTGTTTCCTCCTAGTGCATCAAGTATTTCCTTGCTTTTCGGCAATGCGTAGGCATCTTCATATGTGTTTTGGTTCAATTGACGATAATCTATACACATTCTCAGCTTTCCGTCCTTCTTGCGGCATAAAACAACGTTCGACGACCATGGTGAGTGAGAGCGGCGGATAATCCCAGCAGCTTACAACTGTTGAAGATGGTCACGTACTTCGTTGATTTTGGCTGGAGGAATACGACGATGTCGCTGTACCAGTTGGTATGTAGGTTGGCATCTTGAAGGAACCTTGATCCAAAACGTAACTTGACATCTTCCATGATTACCTTTAAGATGTTAGTACCAAGTAGTAGTGGAACCTCTCTGTTGTAATTGCTGTCCGGTACAACTAAAAATAAACAAAGGTGAGGACTACCAGCTGTTGCTGCTCCTGGTAACTCAATACTAGCTGTGATGTATCCTAAGTATGGCATATCCTGTCCATCAGCACATTCTATCTTGGGTATCTGTTCCAATGGCTGAATAATATGATCTTGAAGATAGCTATTGTAAAATATCTCGCTAAGTGTACTAACGGTCGATCCAGTATCAAGTAAAGCTGATGTTGTAATGTCGTTGATATTGACTGGCACTTCGTTAGGACTTCCAAGTAAACCAGGTGATTCTTTTGATGACTGATGTTGATAAGAGGCATAAGTACGGTTTTCAGCACCAAACTGTTGAAAGTCTGAAATCTGAAAAGAAAGTTTATTAAGAGTATCTATAAGTATACACCTACCTTATGTACCTAAATAAGGATGTGAGAATTACAAAACTTTTACGTTTATAATCTCAACACAAAGATTACAACAATACAAGTGTTACAATGTAAGTATGTTTAAACGATCACAATAATCACATGTATCAATCACAATCAATATAATGTATGCACTTATAGCTAAACAATATATATCAATAAGTCAATGTAATGACTAATGTCAAGTCCCTACGTGGGCGCCAAATGTTTAATATATCAATGTTGTTAATGTGAACAACTGAATATTACATGTAAAGACATTGTTACTTTGAATTGATGATTAAACATAATACTTGTTCTCATTATGTTCATAACTTAAATGTATTTTTGAAGTGCAATGATAAGTATAATATTCTTTCATTACATATAATGGTATTATACAAAACATTGAGCTTCAAAAATACATTTAAGTTATGAAGATAATGAGAACAAGTATTATGTTTAATCATCAATTCATAGTATTAATGTCTTTACATGTAATATTCAGTTGTTCAAATTAACAACATTGATATATTAAACATATATTAAAAGCATCCTAAATCAAAGGAAATAACTCTATACCAAAACTATGTGCTTAACATACTTCATAGTTAATTCAACCTTTTAAATAAAATACATTATAATTCTAATAACATATTACTAATCTTTACCAACTCGTGGAGCAAGGTAGTTACGGTCTTCAACACGGAGCCTTGGCTCACACCGAACAACAAGCTATAAAGGGCCCCAAATATATATATATATAAGATATACCCATGAGGATGTAAGGTTGGATTGGTGTTTCAAAATTAATACTGATATATCAAGGTTAATGCAAAATTATAGGTTTAAATAATTTAGGGTGTCTGTCAGTAATTTGACCTTACTTATGTTGAGGAAAATGCTTGTGGAGAGGACCCCCTTTTATTTTGTTTGTATTTTATATCTATATTACAAGTATCTTATTTATATGCTGACTTCAAAATAAAAAAAAATAGTGGAAAATAGGAATAGATGAGCAGCATGTATAAACTACTACTATTGCTATATCACAAAGTGAAGAACAAGACCCTTTACAAAGTGAAAATATGTTTGGGGATATTATTATCGAAAAGGGGATCCATTCCTTTAGTATAAGAATTCATCTTTAATGTTTTATTCATTAATTGATTTACATATAATGTCAATAATTATTAATTACTTACAAAATATCTGTATTTCTTTCTTTTCTTCTTCATAACTGGAACTTTATATCAGGCTTCATATAAACATTCCGATTCTTTTCTTTGTTTTACACATTTATGTACAGAAATCACCATGTGAAAATATAAACAAACTTAGCAACACAGATCTATCATTGACTGTATAGAATTACACAAAGCCTCACCTAATTAGAATATAGTTATCAGCAGGAGATTAATAGATGCTGTCAACTGGGCAGTTAAAACAAACAATTTATGTAATTGGAAAGTGATAAGAGGAGAGCTAGATTTAAGCCCTATATTGTACCATGGGTGTAAGACTGTTTTGCGTCCTTCTCCATTTTCCTTCTGGACCACGTAAACAGGTATGTCGATGTTAGGCTGTCTAACAATTCTGTACGTGTCCTCTTCCCATTTATCCGCTATCTTATGCTTCCTTCAAAGGCGACTACTTTCACAAGTACACGATCTCCAGGTTGCAAAATGGCTCCACGGGCTCTTTTATCATATCCTTCTTTCTGTCGACCTTGTGCTTTCTTTGCTGAAGGGATGCAAGTTCATATGTTCATATGCTTTCTTCAGACGCTCCTTCATGGCTTCAGCATACTTTGTAGATGGTTCCTTAGTACCAATATCCTCAATTCCAAATGCTATGTCCACAGGCAAACGTGGGTGTCTACCGAACATTAAGAAGTACGGAGAAAATACAGTGATTGTTTGTTTGGTACAGTTGTACGCATGTACGAGTCCAGCTACGTGGGACTTCCAGTCTTTCTTCTGCGTAGTCTGTAGAGTTCCAAGCATGTTTAATAAGGTTTGGTTGAATATCTCTGTAAGTCCATTACCCATAGGATGGTAAGGTGTTGTTCGGGACTTTTCCATTCCAGTAATGTTGCAGAGTTCTTTGATGATCTTACTCGCAAAGTTCGCTCCTTGATCAGAATGGATACGTCTAGGCAATCCATAGTGTACAATGAAGTTGTTGAAAACGCCTCTGCTGTGGTTCGTGCGGTCTGGTTCTTTGTAGGAACTGCTAAAGCATATCTAGTGAAGTGGTCTGTGATTACCAAAATGTTGTCATATCCACCTTTGATCGTCCAAGGGTTAAGTAATCCATGCAAACCAGCTCTAAAGGTTGTGTTGTTTCTATGCTGATAAGTGGAGCTCTATCATTCGGAAGCTGTTTTCGACGAATGCATCTTTCGCAGTTGGTAATCCAGTTCTTAATGTCTCTGTTCATAACCATACCAGATGAAGCGGTCACGTACCAATGATAAGGTCTTGTCTCTTCCTGGTGGCCCATATCATCATATAAAGATGTGAGGACTGTGGATATGCAGTTTTCAGGAGAACTAGTTGTCTTGAAGTTTCACCATCAGATTCTATCTCTCTGTACAGCACTCCGTCTATAATCTTCAGCTTCTCATAGTTGTTAAGGAACCAGTTGTTGAGTGGTGAATAACTCAGTTGTTGTTTATCTGATTTACAATGCTCACTTATCCAATATATCCAGTCTTTGATGAATCAGTCTCTACGTTGTTCGGCTTTAACATCAACTAACTTCTGAGATGGTAATGAAGGATCCACAGATGCATCTGAAATAATCGATAGGCTCCGGTGATGAGGTTGAGCATGTTGCAGGTTACAGATGGCTTTCACTGACTCTGGTTGAATGGTTTCAGTACATCTAGATAATCCTGGAAGTCTATATAATCCATCGGCATCTGCATTAGCCTTTCCTGGTCTGTATACAATGTTGAAATTGTAAGATGACAGAGCTGTGATCCATCTGTGTCCGGTAGCATCAAATTTAGCTGACGTCAAGACATAGGTGAGTGGATTGTTGTCCGTTATTGCAGTGAAGGTGTTTCAAATAGGTAGTCGTGGAACTTTTCTGTCACTGCCCACTTTAATGCCAAGAACTCCAATTTGTGGACAGGGTAATTCTTCTTGGATTTACTCAAACCTCGGCTGGCATAGGCGATGACTATCTTCTTATCATTCTGTTTCTGGTACAAACCAGCACCTAGTCCAAGCATCGATGCATCTGTATGAAGTTCAAATGGCTTGGAGTAAGATGGAAATCAAGGAACGGGTGGCATGTAAGCTTTGACTGCAGTTGTTAAAATGCATCTTCTTGTAGTTTTCCCATTTCCATGATGTATTTCCTGGTTGTAGTTTCGTCTTACGCTTTCTTGTCTTTTAGGTGGTGGGATAAGGGCAGTAAGTGGTCTGGCAATCTTCGAAAAATCTTTAAAGAACTTCCGGTAGTATCCAATGAAACCCAGGAACTGTCTTACCTCATCTGCAGATGTTGGAGGTGGCCAGTTGACAACTTTCTCTATCTTCGCTGGGTCAGGTTGTATACCATCTCTAGACACTACATGACCAATGTTCTTTACCTTTTCTTGGAAAAATGCGCACTTTTTGGTGAAAGCTTGAGTCCACTTTCTCGTAGTCTCTGTAGAACTCTTTGTAGTCTATCAAGGTGTTCTTCGTAGGTATCAGAGAAGATGATTAGGTCATCAAGGTAGATGAAACAGATGTTCAGGTGCAAGTCTCCAAGGATTTCTTCCATCAAACGTTGATAAGTGGTTGGACTGTTGAGAAGTCCGAATGGCAGTCTCGACTGTTGAATTCATAAATTCCAAGGGTCCTACGATGAAATCTGTTCGTTGTTTATGGGTTTCTTCTAGCTCTACATGATGATATCCACTCTTCATGTCTAGTACTGTGTAAAAGTTGTTTCCTCCTAGTGCATCAAGTATTTCCTTGCTTTTCGGCAATGCGTAGGCATCTTCATATGTGTTTTGGTTCAATTGACGATAATCTATACACATTCTCAGCTTTCCGTCCTTCTTGCGGCATAAAACAACGTTCGACGACCATGGTGAGTGAGAGCGGCGGATAATCCCAGCAGCTTACAACTGTTGAAGATGGTCACGTACTTCGTTGATTTTGGCTGGAGGAATACGACGATGTCGCTGTACCAGTTGGTATGTAGGTTGGCATCTTGAAGGAACCTTGATCCAAAACGTAACTTGACATCTTCCATGATTACCTTTAAGATGTTAGTACCAAGTAGTAGTGGAACCTCTCTGTTGTAATTGCTGTCCGGTACAACTAAAAATAAACAAAGGTGAGGACTACCAGCTGTTGCTGCTCCTGGTAACTCAATACTAGCTGTGATGTATCCTAAGTATGGCATATCCTGTCCATCAGCACATTCTATCTTGGGTATCTGTTCCAATGGCTGAATAATATGATCTTGAAGATAGCTATTGTAAAATATCTCGCTAAGTGTACTAACGGTCGATCCAGTATCAAGTAAAGCTGATGTTGTAATGTCGTTGATATTGACTGGCACTTCGTTAGGACTTCCAAGTAAACCAGGTGATTCTTTTGATGACTGATGTTGATAAGAGGCATAAGTACGGTTTTCAGCACCAAACTGTTGAAAGTCTGGAAATCTGAAAAGAAAGTTTATTAAGAGTATCTATAAGTATACACCTACCTTATGTACCTAAATAAGGATGTGAGAATTACAAAACTTTTACGTTTATAATCTCAACACAAAGATTACAACAATACAAGTGTTACAATGTAAGTATGTTTAAACGATCACAATAATCACATGTATCAATCACAATCAATATAATGTATGCACTTATAGCTAAACAATATATATCAATAAGTCAATGTAATGACTAATGTCAAGTCCCTACGTGGGCGCCAAATGTTTAATATATCAATGTTGTTAATGTGAACAACTGAATATTACATGTAAAGACATTGTTACTTTGAATTGATGATTAAACATAATACTTGTTCTCATTATGTTCATAACTTAAATGTATTTTTGAAGTGCAATGATAAGTATAATATTCTTTCATTACATATAATGGTATTATACAAAACATTGAGCTTCAAAAATACATTTAAGTTATGAAGATAATGAGAACAAGTATTATGTTTAATCATCAATTCATAGTATTAATGTCTTTACATGTAATATTCAGTTGTTCAAATTAACAACATTGATATATTAAACATATATTAAAAGCATCCTAAATCAAAGGAAATAACTCTATACCAAAACTATGTGCTTAACATACTATAGTTAATTCAACCTTTTAAATAAAATACATTATAATTCTAATAACATATTACTAATCTTTACCAACTCGTGGAGCAAGGTAGTTACTGCTGTGGCACAAATCAATTCAAATGTACATACTGGTATATCACACAGTGATATCTTCATAACTTCTTACACATTCTGTAAACCAAAATTAAATCATTATGTTAAATAACAGATTTTAATGAAACCGTATTTAAACATAGACATAATTATATTTGATTTGATTTTTAGTGTTTTAACGCCACTTTAAAGCACCGCTTTTGGGCTATTTCGTGGCGGCTAGTTTTATTGGTAGAGGAAGCCGGAGTGCCCGGAGAAAACCACCGACCTTCGATAGGAAAACTGACAATCCTAGTCAATTAAGATTGAGTCGAGTGCACCCGCACGAGCGGGGTTCGAACTCACAACCTCAGTGTTGACTGGCTAGTGATTACAGTAGTAACTACTTAGACCACTCGGCCACCGAGGCCCCTGACATAATTATAAAACATACAATATGAATAATGTCCTTGTGTATAACATAAAACATAACTCGGGCAATACTTTAAATATGTACAGAAATGTAGTTCTCTTTCTAATACAACTTTATTTATGTTTTCTATTTATAATCAATCAACAATGTTATTGTGTACGGACTAATTCACACAAGTAATACACGGTAGTATTTAAAATCTACTCATAACAAAGTCTTATCGAATACACCCCAAATGTTTGTACTTTCTAAACTGATTCACATTTAGCTATAACGAATGACTACCAGTAATCTATGTAATAAAATAAGTGTTTAATATATGCATTCTATATAGCGATAATACTTTTCGGGATAATAGAGAACAATAACCATTCATACCAAAAATCATTCAAACTATGAAAATATATTAGAAATATTAATAAAGAAGTAGATAAAGAAAACTCACGTCAAAATGTCAAGTCTGTCAATACAATACAATCATGACTATTCAATATAAATTATCAATAACTTCAAAGCTAATGGACATAAAAATCTGTCCATTTCGACTACATTAGTCCTTCTCACTCCAAACAAAGAAACTCACAACTCAGCGCTCAAACTTTAATTTAACCAATTAGATTACTTGAAATCCAAGTAATCATGAATATTCAGCAATAATATATGGAAACGTTTCAGTGTAATAAAAGTTTATATAAGACAATATGTTTTGAAGTTTTATTTAATATTAACATAATTATACATCTTTATTTTACAATTACAATATAAACAAAATAAAGAGGCTATCACATTCTCCTCTGTGAAGGAAATTTGTATTTTAAACATGTTTATTTGTCTATGTTAAGAGGAAATAATTTAAATTTTCGTTTATTTTGTCTTTTGCTTGTTTATCAGTCCAAAGTTATCACCAATTTCTCTTAAACCAGAGAGGAATTCATTGAAACGTTTTACAGAATCTTTAAAGTCCAATGGCATTATGCACCTCCAATTTCATTTATTGATCCCGATGCATTTTATCTGACCTGTCCAAATGCTACCAACATGACCTACATGAAAAAATAGAATACAGGGATTAAATGCGTTTTTTTAATTGTCTATCTTCAAAACTACTGTCTATAGAGATAATCTGACAATCAGAAATGTTCAGAATGTTCAGAACTACCTGCTGTCAGTTTTGTAAAAATTTTCGTAAGACTTAAATATTATACCCCGCTTTAAAAAGTGGTATACCCGTGCTTAAAAAAGTGGGGTATACAGTTTTATCTCTGTCTGTCTGTCCGTCAATCCATCCATCCTCAGTCTGTAAGTCCATCCCTCAGTCCGTAAGTCCATCCGTCAGTCCATCCGTCAGTCTGTCTGTCCGTCCCATGAATATTTTCGTCGCATCTTTCTCAGGAACTACATAACAAGGATTTCTGAAATTTGGTTTCAGGGTTTATATAAGTCAGCTATACTGTGTGATGCGTTTTCAGATTCATCGTTATGTCTTTAATATGTTCAAGCCAAAAGATTGAACATTTTGAAAATTTCAAGCTGTCAAATTCAATAAGATTTTGCGATTTTCAAGATCAATACAAAATAGTTGTTTGGGAAATTTTTGTAGGAATTTAACATTTTATTTCTGACAAAATTTAAAAAAATATGTTCGCTAAACTGTCCAGAATTTATGACGTTTTCAATAGTTATAAATCATTTATTTACGTTCAGGCTTCAAACATTCCCATAACTTTTCAGATTTACTTTTAAATGTGTTTACAGACATGGATTTTCCTAAAGGAACATATGCAAAACACACAATAGTATATGTCTACTAAGGGTTTCAACCATTTTTAGGTTTCCTGAAAATTTTTCATATTCAATATACTATACACATAAAATATGAATGTGAATTTTAACAAGGTTTTGGCAGATGGTGCTATGACCCCACCCTTTCAAATGTATAAATATAAAGAAAAATAAATATCAGGAAAATTTTGGGCTTCCTTAAATGACCATTTTTTTCATTTTATGAGGATTTCGAAGAAATATTGGATATTGATTTGGAGATGTAAGTTGGGGGGCATGCAGGGACTGCCAAACAGTGTCTGTGCATTTACTCATGAACCTTTCAACTAAAGCTTTTAAATTTTAATATGTTGTTACTGATGACAAAATGGTGGTCAAGATCAGTATTGGCGTTTTCACTTTCACCTTTCAGGAGTTCTAGTTCTGGAAAGATTGAAAAATGGTTTTTCCAGTTGTGTTGGTGCTTAAACTCATGAACCTTTCAACCAAACTTTTCAAATTTTAATACATTGTTACTGATAAACAAATTGAGGTCAAGTTCGCTTTTGAAGATTTTCACTTTCAATGCTCAGGAGTTGTTGTTCTTGAAAGGTTGAAAATGGCGTTTCCAGTCGTGTCCGTGCATTTACTCATGAACCGCTCAACCAAAGCTTTTCAAATTTGAATATGTTGTTACTGATGACAAAATGGAGGTCAAGTTCAATAATGACGATTTTCACTTTTCCTGTTCAGGAGTTATGGCTCTTGAAAGAGTGAAAATGGCGTTTTCAGTCATGTCATTGCATTTACTCATGAACCATTCAACGAAAGCTTTTCAAATTTTAAAATGCTGTTACTGATGACAAAATGGAAGTCAAGTAGGATAATGACAATTTTCACTTTTACCGTGGATGAGTTACGGTTCTTAAAATATTGAAAAATGGTATTTCCAGTCGTGCTTGTGCATTTACTCATGAACCTTTCAACCAATGGTTATTAAATTTTAATATGTTGTTACTGATGATAAAATGGAGGTCAAGTTTGATATTCACGATTTTTACCAATCAGGAGTTATGGTTCTTGAAAGATTAAAAATTGAGTTACGGTTCTTGAAAGATTGAAAAATTGTGTACCATAAGGCTCCAGACCACAATTTATGATCCTGCTTTTCGTTGTCAACGAATACAGTTCCCTTTAATTAAAGTGTATTTTTCTTTGTTTTTTCTTTCCTTTCTCATACATTACTTAGTTTTTATGGGGTGGAAATGAAAGAGGACAGCTGAAATAAAGTTTTGGGAGTTTTATTTTATTGATTTTGATATGGAAAGAGCGATTAGGCCAGGTGGAAAAAGTTCATATTTATAGTTTTCAAAACATCTCTTGATTTGTCTATAGGGATATGGATGTGTATTGGCCAAATTTGTATGATGTAAACGTGCAATTTTTCTGAAAGTTGGATATATCTTTGGACTTGTACTGTACATGACACACACACAAAATTGGACAAAAAAGCATGGAATTTTTTTTCATGTGACAAAACGTTATACCGAACTAATAGAGGAATTAATTGTGGTCTGTGGCCAATAACTCGAACTTAAAATCTAAAATTTATATAAAACAAAAGGGAGCTCACGTCAATAGATATAAACAATTCACCAAAGTTAAATGCAAATTGGTTGAAGCATTTTTGAGTTAATGTCCGACATTTTGACGATGGAATGACGGACGGATGGACAACAGTATACCATAATTTGTCCCGTAAAAGGGCGTATAAAAATTTAAAATTAAGATAAGATAAGTTGCAGATCTATATGAGTATGTTACAAATGAAAGAAAAATATTGGTAACTATCAACTATATTATACAATTATAGCCTTTGTATGAGGTCGATACAAGAATATAATGACCTGAAAGAAGTATATTGACTGAGGACGAAGTCCGAGGTCAATATACTTTTTGGGTCGATATATCCTGTATTGACCTCATACAAAGGCTATAATTGTTATATTATTATTTTTTGACCATATTTGTATCAAAATCGTCAATGTAATACATTCGATCATTTGATTTTGTTGGAATTTTACAGATATCATATTGTCTCTTAGACAATAACAACAATTAGTTGTTATTTCATTTACTTTTTATGTTTTTTTTTTGTTTTTTTTTATTTGAAGATTTTCTTTCTTCAAATAATCGATCATAAATATACACTTTTGTAAAACTTTTTACAATATCATGAAATTC